>MDKI01028354.1:0-24367 GCA_005239505.1 Nicotiana paniculata
GTTAAGAAAATTGAATAATCCGCCCCCAATCCGATAAGCCGTTAATTAAAAAATCCCAATCCGCTCCCCGTCCGTTAAACCGTTAATCTGATACCAGTAACCATTAAGCTTCGGTTTGGTTCGGTTTTCGGTTTCGGATCGGTTTTGAACACCCCTAGCTGGAACCTCCCTCCTGGACGACCGGACTTATGGGATCTCCTACTGTCTGAACCTGGTCTCAAGCTACTGCTCTGCTGATAGCTGTGTACGGATGGCGGTGCACTGGCTGAGGACTGTGCATGAGACTGTGATGGTGGTCCTGATGACCCTCTCCCATGAGCTGAGGGCATCTAATGCAATGCTTAACATGATTTGGATGAACACATTGGTCCTAGGACATGGAGTCTAATGCAAATACACAGAATGTAAAGCCTAAAATATGCTTTCTACCTAATAATATCAACAGGATCATACAGCTACCCTCCTCATTTTCACTAGCCACCCTAGTATATGTTTACAAATAATTATTACAGACCAATGGCTGAATGAATTACATAAGTAAAAAGGAAAGAAGTTAAACTGTAGGGAGCCTGAAGCAGGCCCAAACACATCCGATGACCCCAAGCCTTCAGTAGTCTCAAAATGCCAAAGATTTCATAACCAATTTCATGTCCAGGTGCGTCAGAGTTCCCTAAGGACCTCAAAGATTCCGGGCAGTGCTCACACCCAGACTTTTCATAATAGGGATTGAGTAAGTGCAATATGGAATAGCCAGCCCCAGTATGCCAGAGTTCCAAGGTTTCTCAAAAGGATCCCAAGGCAGTACACACACTGGAGGGGCAGAACCAAGGGACTTAGGAGCAAAGTGAGAGTGCTTGATATAGTTTTGAAAAGGTTTTGATATGAAAACAGTATTGAAAAAGACTCAATTAAGTAAAGAGGTTTTTATTAAAAATAGGAGTTGATTAGTAGTAAAATAGTTTGAACAAGAACAGTGTAAACATTTGAAGAATCAAACAAAACATCAGATTAACTCAGAGCAAACAGATTCCACATCACTTAACAGCATGATTCACACAGGGATATTGGGGGTTAGGGATATATACAACACACATAGTGAAACACATAACAAACAGAAGCATAGAATCTTTTTAGGAGTTCATGGGATTAAGGAATAATTAATAATATAGAAATAAGGTCTGGATTTCAGAACAGACAGTTGTGAACCTAGTTGTACTAAACCGAGTTAAACATAGAATCAACATTACTTAGGGGTAGTAAATAACTTAGCAAAGCATGTTAACACTAGAATCTGAGCAAGCAAATAAGCAATCAAACAAACATGCTGGCATACAAGGAACAAAATCAAGTTGAAACATGTTAGAGGAAGGTAGTCTGCTAATCATAAATTGAATAGGACAGTACTCATACATGCTAAGTGAAACAAAGATTTAAACATACTAGTTGCATATTGAATTGCCAAATAGTAAATAAGAATAGAACTGGGAATCAATGAACTAAAGCAGTAACAGAGCACATAGGGTTTGGAACATGAATTGAATCAGAACATACCAGTTAAGGAGAGTAGGCACAAAATGTAGAGCAGTGTAATGCAATAACTAGCCTTGGCTTACAGCCGGCTAGTTCAATAGAAGTAGGAAGTAACAAGAATGAGCAAAAAGCTTTAAGTGTAAGAAAGAGTTTTTGAACTAGTGTCCGTGTCTGTAGTGAGAATAGAAGGGAGTATATATAATAGTTGAGCGATAGGTAAAAGAAGGCAGACAATCAATTGTTCACAATTGAAGAGCCACAGAATCAATTAAGAGTAAAATCAGCTAAGTCTTCCCTTAATTAAGGGAGTAATTTACCAACGGTAGAGAGCAGGTAACAATTAAGGAAACAAATCAAATAATCCAGGTACATAGTAGGTAATTAGGGGTAGATACACAAATGTTCAATTACGGAAATAAGTGGTACGGATAAGTAAAAAACACAGTTGATCATAAATAAGGCAAGTAGTAATTTAAAGGTGGTGAAAAATAGGAAAATAACCAGAAATTATCATATGAGTATCAACACAGTGAATCAAGGATTCAAAGAATCGAAGTAATACTAATTTTAAGGGAAATAATATAAACTTTCATGAATAAACAAATAAACCAAGTATAAACAGAAGGAATCATATCTGAAATCCTAATAGGGCACACTAGGGTAAAAATCACAAAAATACTCTAGTTAAACGAAGTAGTATTCATGAGAATCAAGCACATAGCAGAATCGAATGAACAAAAAAGTAAGGACGAACTCAGAATCCAAAAAATAGCACAAAAGTTAGGGGTTTCAACATAACGAATTAGGGTTAAGAAAAAACTTAACAAATCGATTAAACACATAAGAATAAGAGAATAACACTTAAAAAAAGTCATAATCGTTTTGAAGTAAAGTTTCAGAAACCCTAGTTATGAAGAAAAATGAAGAGACACTTTGAAAATCGGAAGGTTTTCATAAGAACAAGCAAAAACCTCCTCAGATATGTTACAGATCTAAAAGGTTTAGGAGATGAGATTAGGGTTTCGAGAAAATAACCCAAAGATAGAGAGACCGACTTAGAACCCATAGGTTTAACAAGAAAATAGGACGATCTTACTCAAATCGAGCCATGGTGGCCTGAGGCTGGTGATGACAGGCCAAGGTGTGAGCGAACCGGCCACTGGTCCCTTGAGGACCTCAAAGACAACAAGAATCCTGTCATAGGAGAGCCGTTAAGGATGGAGAATGGTGGTAAGCCACCATAGTCGACGGCAAGCAAGCAACAACGAGGGAGATTAGGGTTAGGGCAGAGAGAATTTTGGGAGAGAATGGGAAGGGTGACGGCGAGTGTGAGATGAGAAAATGAGGGGGTTTGGGGGGGTAGTATTAGGTTAAATTAGGAAAGAAATAACATGGACCATTGATCAAAATGATCAACGGCCAGGATTTGAGCGGAATTGGGTTGGGTAGTATTAGGATTTTGGGCCTGGGGTCTCTGGGCTGGTTTAGGACTAATTAGGCCAACTTAATTTAGGCTATAATTGAAATATAATGGGGCCATTTGTTAAATACCCAAGATAAATTAATTAAAATAATTTTATAAAATAATTACTAATTATAAAAATGAATTTCATGCATAGAAATATTTCAAAAAATGATTATTTAGTATTTCAAAATACAAAAGACTAATTTCTGGTAAAAACAATAGTACAAAATTATATGCATGGGCTATAATTACAAAGTCATTGTAATTATAGCCAAAAGGTACCAATTTGGCTATTTATGGAATAATTTGATCTTTAATAGGGCCATAAATAATAAATTAAATTAAGAAATGCCTTTGAAATCATTTGTAATGCAATTTTATAATTATTTATTGAGAATAAAATACTGGACAAATTAATAAAAATATAAAAAAAATTATGGAATAATACCAATTGATACTAATGCATGATTTTGAAGGTATATATGCAATAAAAATTATTTTTAGGAAATATTGGGTATCAAAATTAGGGACTTCTGAATTCGATTCTGGGCATACGCCCAAGTCCCAAATCACGATACGGACCTACCAGGACCGTCAAAATACGAGTTTGGGTCTGTTTGCTCAAAACATTGACCGAAATCAACTCAAATGGATTTTAAGGCAAAAATTTCATATTTTTCTCATTTTTTTTAACATAAACATTTTTCGGAAAAATACCCGAACTGCGTATGCAAATCAAGAAAGGATGAAAGGAGGTATTTAAGGCTTCAAAGCACATGATTAGGTTCTAAAACATAAGATGACCTATCAGGTCATCACAAAGTACGAGTATTTTTGTCAGAAAATATTTTTCGTCTAAAAGTGGTGGCTAATATCAGTCTTTTGAATCTAGACTTTTGAATATGTGGCATATTTTCAAAGACCAATCGTAAAAATAGTTTTTTCTGTTATAAAACAATAAAAAAGAAAGAAGAGGATGGCAGAAAAAAATGGAGAGAGAGACTTCTTATTGATTTGAGATAAATTACAATGGAATAGAACCCATTTATTTGTAGGGGAAAAGTGACTTAGCCACAAAGTAACAAACTCTAAAATCTCTCTAAAAGGTAGACATTCATCATAAATAATATACTATTTATAACACTCTCCCAACCGCCTTGAATGTCTATACAGATAATGTATCTCATTAAAACCTTAACTAAAATAAAACCCAATGGAAAAAATTTTCAGTGAAGGAAAAAGAGTACACATATCTAATAATAGTATGTATTTTGGTTGCTTCTTTAAAAACCTTGCAAGAAAAACCCAGTAGGACAAAACCTTGTAAAAAAAAAGAGTACAACGCGTATTAACTCCCTCTGATGAGACAATCAATTTATATCTTTGAATCTTCGCATTCCAATCTTGTGCACCATCTTCAAAAGATCGTTGATAGGATTTGATAAACAGATCAACCATATTAACTTGAATGAATATGTTGCAACTTAAAATCATCAATCTTGATAGATATGTAATGTCTTCATATAATGTCGTGGAATGGACTTTTCAATATCTCTATAAAGGTAAAAAGTGCATGTATTATATTATCATATTTATAGTTATAGCAAGATACATATGTGCACAAATTGCACTTAAGATGTGGTACTTCAAGACCAAGAATTGTATATGCTTTAAGCGATTTAAATCCTTCAAAGATTGTCATATAAGTTAAGTATAAGCCATACAAATAGAATTTAGATGCATATCAAGTTTTTATTTCATGCTCGATATATAAGATAGATAAAAGTGACTGCACACACCACTGACTTTATACTTTCAAGTGTTTGAACTGCAAGTCCAGAACTACATGTATTTCATATGAAACCAATTCTACTTGAATTGTTTCTCCAAGCTTAAGATCCTCATATATATATATATATATATATATATATATATTAGCATTATCATAGATGTAGTCGACAAATATTTTCTATTGATTCCAACCTCTTTTTTTCATAAAGATATAACATCGATATCTCTTCATTCATATTTTCAGGTACCTAAACCTCTCCTGAAATTTTATAAAGTGTTATGTCATGTGATATTTTAGATCATTTGCCTCCTTATTATGATCATTTGCTCTTCTTCTTTGTCAAGTATTTTATTTGAAACCGATTTGTCTATACGCTTTAAGCATACCATAGACTTTATCCTTCTAAGACTATTCTACTATGAGCATTTGTAGTGAGAATATAGTTACTTTCTTTGGGTCAGCAAATGCGTCTGGCATGCTTTGCAACATATTGCAGATGAATTATCTTTTTATGAACTTCAAGTTTATATTATCTTATTCTAGGATCTAGATGTACAAATGATAATTCATTTCATATAACTTTTTTCTCAACGATTTATCTTGTCTCCTCCTCATGTTAGAGAACACTAACTTGCTTCCTCAACTTAACCCACCTTTGTGTGTTATGGTATTAATTAAAATATATATCACACATCAATAATAATAAGATGAAATTATTTGGTTCATGACCCTGAACCACTTGTGAGGGGAGAATATAATATACTTTCGTATATAATGTATATAAAACTGATATAGATAAATTTTTTCTCATAAGCAATAGTTTAGCTATTATGTGGAGGCACTCAATAAATTATTTTGCTAAACCAACTGTGATGTAAACTAACTTATCATGATGAACTGTCTTGAATAGAAAATCTGAAAATTATGCTCTAAGAGCAAGTTAACTCACAAACACCAGGTTGCGAGTTAATAATACTCGCACATGTAACCATCTCATAGGGGCATCTTATGTGGTATACATGATAGGTGAATGAGCCGATATTCACTTTTGATATTTCCAACATTCATGGGATTCAATCTCAATATTAGTTGATCTATTAATTAATGAGAACAAGCAACATAAGAGAATTCGTAAAGAATTTTCTAGTTCTTTAATATTTACCCATGTGAATTCTCTTTTAGTTTTGCACATAATACTTAAATTAACATGGCTAAACCAATTATACCAATTGGATAAATTATCAATATTGATAAACTTTAGATTTACACCATGACCTGTACAATTATCAATAAGCTCCAAGTTTATTATGACATAGGTTTTTATATCAATAAACTTCTATTTTATTGTGACAGTATAGTACAAACTGGAGAATAAAGCCGGTAGCTTTTTCACATACATACTACTCCGCTACAAGTTGTAGTAATAGAAGATATTAAATTTATCCTTTATTTATAGTCTCAATATAACCAACTGCTTTTACAGATACTTTAGAAACTCAATGATTTTGTTTGGGACGTACTATGACACAATACCTTATTGATAATCAATTTTATTTCTCCAAGATATTATAATTGGAATTTTCATAGCTCTCAATTAATTTTATACTATCACATATTATTCAACATCCATATGGTAAATATCCCTTTCAAGGAGAAAGTTACACCATTATAGTCATGGTCAAAATCATTATAGGCAAGATGTGTTGCTTCAATACTTTTGCCCTGTAATAATCACATTGCCATAATATTTTGGTATAATCATAATAAGTACGTGATTAATGACCATTCATGCCATAATAATAAAATTCTTTTCTTATTTCATCTCAAACCTCCTTCTAGAGGTGAGTGTTGTATATTCACTACCACTAGCACATTCATATTCTTCCAAGAATGATTACGTATTCATAGATCACATGTTGTCACATTCACATCATGAATGGACCATAATCATGTATATGTACTTTACAAAATCTCATGTCAAATCGATGACAAACATTACTTTCATAGAGTGAAGGATTATTTTGAGAATCCTTATTGTTATAATTACCACAATGACGACGATTATATTTTTGTATATTGCCACATCCATATCTATTGGCACCTTCACAGTGATAATTTTATCTTCTTTCAGATTTATCAAATACTGCTACCACATTCTCTAAAGGGAACGAGAATGAAGCAAATTCAATAGGATGAATTTCCACTTCTTGCGTTCACAAGCATACATGAATTTGATCATGGCAAGACATAGAAATTTTATCACTTCGGGTGATGATAATTTCTTGAAAACTCTATTAGAGTTATAATCAAAATTTATTATCGTTGCTTGTATTTAAAATCAAACTACAGAATTACAAGAATTTAAAAGAGAAAAATAAGGTAAAATACTTACCTTAAATCTAAATTTTATTCTTGAAGGACGTTCATGGAATAATTGACAATCATTATGCTCAATATTATATACAAGTTGAACACCGTGCACGTATCCCAAAGTCTGGTGATCAAAGGAGATGCCATGCTAGTATATGAATATCAAATGCATTCATGCAAGAGCCTCGCATAAATTACTATATCTTCTCTCTACTGGTGGTTTAATTTCTCAAACATTAGATAGTTAATTAATAGTATATCCATAAATTAAAATAACCGCCTTCTACTTAGTTGGCTAGAGTGTCGTGCTGATAACGTATTATAAAATAATAAAAGAAAAAGAAAAGGATTGCAAAGAAATATAGAGGGAGAATTCTTTTTGATTTAGGATGAATTATAATGGAATAAAATCCTTTTATTTATAGAAAAAAAACAACTTAACCACAAAATAAAAACTCTAAAATCTCTCTAAAAGATAGACACCGTCAATAAAAAATTATAAATAGTTTTTTATTTTTTCGCTTATACTAGAGTCACTTTCCGTTCATACTATCTAGTCGGGCTTTCACCAAAGGGCCATAATCCAAAAGTTCAGTATATATTTCATTTCGGCCCACTAGGCCCGGAAGTCCTCAATGGAGTAAAGAGCAGTTGTTTTAACGAATCAGATCTCATGGCCTACTTCAGATACCAGCTTAGTAGAAGGACGCGTTGACATATTTTTATCAACATAATATATGCTCGTCGGAGCCGGCGACGGAGATCGGCGGAGGAATTTTCACCGGCGCAATTCGATCAACTCTCTGAATACAATCAAATTTCCTTTGCCCTCTCTAGGATTTCAGTCCGAGAGATGCCAATTCCTTGAATTGTAAAACTGACAAAAAATATCTTATCAGTTTTGGTGTCGGTGTCGGTGGCGGAGTCGGTGGCGGTGTAATAGTGGCAAACAAGAAAAAGGACTCGAATTGAGCTGATATAATAATATATATGGCTTACAGGAGAAAGCAGCAGGTGCCTAAGGTTTCTACATTTACGAGCGATTTTGAGAGTCCGGCACCACCACCACTTCCGGATGAGAGTTTATCTTCGTCATCTGCTTCTTCATTGGCTGCTAAAGCCATAAGAGCATCATCAGCTTACAAAGACTCTTCTCTTTCCTCCGCTTATGGTCAGTCAGCTCTTTCGTCTCCTCGCGGCGACTCGAATCCGTTACGATCTTCTGATCCGGTTTCAACACCATCGTCGTCAGCATACAAAGACTCCTCTCCTCTCTCCTCCGCGTATAGTCAATCAGCTCGTTCATCTCCTCGCGACTCAAATCCATCACGATCCTCTGTTCCGGTTTCGACAGCTAAGGTTAGCTCTGTTTTGCCCTTAGGATTATTAAGCATAATACGATAGAGTTTTTGTTTGGCATCTTACTTGCTCGGTTTCACATGCTTGGTATGATTGCTGTTGTTGGCATTTGCTTCATTTCAGACTCTTTAGTATCTCTTTGAAGAATTTTAGGCGGCTATAGGTTGATTTTGCTTTGAGAGTAGAAATACCTGTTAAGATGAACCTTAATCTGCCGCCACCAAGGATGTAACCTAGTGGTCAATGAAAGAAATAGGAGGAGGAGCAGAATCATGAGGTCTCAAGGGTGTGGCCTAGTGGTTAATGAAGTGAATGAAAAAAATACTAGGTGGTTTATTTCCATTTGCCTAACCTGGCAAATGATGGACAGAGTTATTGGTACTTGTGCTAGCGGGAGGTAGCAAGTACCTAGTGGAATAATCGAGATGAGAGCAAGCTCGCTCGGACACCACCATCATTAAAAAAAAAAGAACCTTAATCTGTTGTTAAGAAAGGAACTCACTTTTATGATGTTGAGATATACTTTTATATTGGTGATACAAGTAATAGTGATAAGTGTTGTTTTTTTATCTTGCTTTTCCTTATACCTACGCAGGTATATAACTGTAATGTTACGTAATTGTACGTTTGAAGGTCTAGTAGTGGTTTTATAGGAAAATACAGGAGGAGGACTTTTAACATTTCCTCTGTAAAATGTAACATTTCCTCTGCTAGATATGTCATCTCTGATATGTAAGTTTAAGTTGACATTCAATTTTCCTTTTGCTACACGTAGATAGGGATACAGTAACGATGTCTGTTATAGAGTTCAGTGTTCTTTTTTTTCTCTTGGTGGTGGGGGGGGTTTATTTTAAGTCCAGTAATACAGATTTTCTTTCCTCCATCTGCAATTTCAAGTCCTAGCCTTAGATTACATGAAAAAAGGATTAACAGAAGTTAACTGATCTTGTTATCAGTTGTTTGACTTTCGCATTGTGTCTGTTACCATTGAAATGGAGTTCTTGTTGCTGTAAGATTACTCTTCTTAAATGCAGGATTCGTCCAACTATGAGTATACGTCAATGAAAAACTTGGGTGAATCCAAACAAGGGATTTGGGGAGTATTGGCTAGGAAAGCTAAATCGATCATTGATGATAATAATACAGATCAACCGCATGTAAGCGAAGTAAGAACAAGGATGCAGCATATGCCTAATAGTGCGACCATTGGTCAGGTAAATAATTTATGTTGAAATTGAAAATTTTATGATTCAATGTTGCAAATTCTTGTCTTTGTCTATGTGGTAATTGTCTATGAGTTAGCTTTTGGGATTACAGATTCTAAAATTTGCACCTTTATTTCATGCACTGCAGCAATATGACAGAAAACAATTGCCCGAAAGCCGTAAAAAAGCTGAGGGCCATAAATTGCAGAAGGGACTAGATGCTCTTACGTCTTCCCTTAATTATATTGGTGGGACCATCGGGAATGCTTTTGAGGTATGCTTTTATATGAAGTTTGTTTCAAAATTTGCCATCAAGACATACTACTTATTTTTTTACCTTTTTAATGTGATAGTTGTGTGGATATGGGAAGTAAATAAAAACTTTTATCAGTCACGACGCCTCAAACCCAAATTAGTTTAGTGGTGTATGTGGATCACTACTGTCATGCTCTATTCAGGTCAATTTCATTCCAGTAATAAATAGTTAATATATTATTGTATATAAAGCTAGAGGTTCTTAAATTTCACGCTTATCCCTGTATGTACATACAACTCTTTAACCACAATAGAACGGCTCTTGACAACTAAGTTGCTCGGACTCGCATGCGGGTGTCTAATATCGGTGTGGATCTAAAGGTGAGATCCTTCCTGATGAAAATTCAAGATTCGGGGGTACGGATCCAAGTACAGATACGGCTAAAAATAATTCAAATATCTAAAACTAGAGTTATAAAAATAGGTTTAAATTATAAAACTTATCAGTACTATAAGAATTGCACATTTATCTTCATTTACAATTAAATATTGATTTTTATAGTTTTGATTGGCACTCTAATTCTTATAGAAATAAAACTCTTGATGGTTTAGCAAACACGTCACGCTTTCACTACATTGATTTGCTTATAGGGGAGAACAAATGGTATAATATTTTTTAGCAGATAAACTCCAATATAAAGTCTCATTTAAGAACTTTATTACCCGCTGCACTTTCCCCAATTCCCCTCGTCAAATGCTTGTCTTTTGCAAATCCCTATTTGAAGCTCTCTACTTCTCTCCTTTTTTTTTTGAGAAGGTAACATTTGTGTGTATTTATATAACAGTACATAGGTTGTACTGAAAGCATATTTACAAGAAAACAAAAGGAAGGATTACTGAGCTACCGTCCTAGCAGTATTCTAGAACTTCTAGGATTGATACAGTATCTTCTGGCCACTTTTGGTAACACCAAAAATAAAAAAGTAGGACACAATTCATTTTGATCTTCTGCATTGAATTGCTGCTGTCCTCAAAACATCTAGAGTTCCTGTCCTTCCAGATTGTCCACCATATACATGCAGGGACAGTCCTCCATCTATCTCTGTTTCCAGCTCCAGTTCCAGCTTCATCCCAACTAGTGAGCACTCAGTAATCTTAGAGGGCATTGTTAATGAGATACCTCTGAGATTAATGAATATCTTCCATAGTTGATCTGTGATCCTGCAGTGTAAAAATAGATGGCTAACTGTCTCAGTTGTTTCCCCGCATAAAAAGCACCTAAAGCACAGTGGGATCCCTCTCTTCATAAGATTATCCTGGGTCAGAACTGCCTCCTTTGCGAGTAACCAAGTGAAACAAGATACCTTGTAAGGTATCTTGACTTTCCAGATATGTTTCGATGGCCAATTAGTAATCTGTATGTTAGTATGATTAAGCGTCTTATATGCCTCATTCACCTTATAGATGCCTCTGTTGTGGCCCTTCCACCATAGTGAATCCCTTACATTCTGTAGGCCTTTGAAGGCTTCCAGTTGCTTGTAAAGCTTAGTCAGCCTAGTCAGTTCCCAATCATTCAGCCTTCTTCTAAGTATCAGATCCCAACCTTGAGGAGTCCACATTTCAGCTATTGTCTTTTGTTGGTGTTGAGCTAAGCCATACATATCGGGGAATAGTTCCATCAAGCTTCCAGATCCCAACCAATTATCCTTCCAGAAGGAGCTTTTGGTACCATTTTCCACTCTAATGTAAGATTGGCTCTTCACTGTAGGCTAAAGTGTTCTGATAGATCTCCATAAACGACCCTATATGCTGTGTTGACTTCCTTTGAAACCTAGTTGTTTTCTTCTCCATATTTAGCTTTAATGACATTACTCCATAGGGATTGAGGTTCTTGAGAGAATCTCCATAACCACTTCATCTTAAGGCCCTTGCTTTGATTTTTTAAATTCCTGATACCTAGCCCACCTTTGTCTTCGCCAATAATGAGAGATTTCCATTTCACCAAGTGAAACCCCCTTTTTTCTTTGTTTCCTTGCCAAAAGAAAGATCTTCTGAGTCTATCCAATCTCTGACTAAGAGTGACATCATATAGGTAGGAAGTGAGTCAAGTACTGAATTGATCAGAGTCAATCTTCCTCCCATAGATAGATACTGTGCTTTCCATCTGATTAACTTCTTCTCACATTTTTCAATGACTGTGTTCCATATTTCCTTGGACTTAGACGTAGCACCTAAAGGCATGCCAAGATAGATAGCAGGGAGAGTACCTACTACACCTCCCAGAATCAATGATAGTTGCTCCATCTCAGGCACATCATTAATTGGGAAAAGATGGCTCTTTTTCCAGTTGATATGTAGTCCTGAGATACCTTCAAACAAAACCAGGACAATTCTCAAATACCTCAACTGCTCCTCTTTTGCATCACAAAAAATTAGGGTGTCATCAGCATATTGGAGATATGTAATTTCCAGGTTGTTTTTTCCAGTTCTTGCTACCTCAAAGCCTTTGATCTATCCATTGATTTTTGCAGTTTTGATCATATTGTTTCAGACCCTCCATAACTATTATGAAAAGAAAGAGTTAGGGGATCTCCTTGTCTTAGCCCTCTATGTGCAGGGAAGAAACCTTCAAGGAACCCATTAATGAGAATAGAGAATTTAACTGAAGAAATACAAGCACTCACCCAGTTGATCCATTTCTTCCCAAAACCCATTAGTTCTAACATTTTCAGCAAGAATCTCCAATTAACATGATCGCATGCCTTCTCAATGTCTAGTTTGCACAAAATTCCTGGCTTTTTTAGTTTGTTTCTTGAATCTACTGCTTCATTGGCTATTAGTACAACATCCATTATTTGTTTTCCTTTGATAAAAGACATATGCTGTGCATCCACCAGTTTGTTTATCACCCTTTTGAGTCTCTCTGTTAGAACCTTTGAAAGCAGCTTATAAAAGCTGCCTATTAAATTTATAGGCCTAAAGTCCTTTAATTCCTTTGCTCCAGTCTTCTTAGGAATCAAGGCTATGTAAGTTGCATTGAAACTTCTTTCAAACAGTTCTTGGGAGTGGAAATTGTGGAGAGCTTCCATGATATCTTGCTTCAGAATATCCCAACATTTGATGAAAAAACCCATAGTGTAGCCATCAGGACCTGGAGCCTTATCTACTGCACATAGCTTCAGACATGTCAAAACTTCTTGTTCCTCATTGTGGGGCAGTTGTCGAAGTTAACTTCAGGTCTCCATTCCATAGCCTCTGTATAGAGATTCTTGTAGAATTCAATGATCTCAAACTTGATTCTCCCTGGTTCCGCAATTGTTTCATCATTCACCACTAGTTGATCAATGTTGTTGCATCTTTTATGTGCATTAGTAGTTTGGTGAAAGAACTTAGTGTTTTTGTCTCCTTCCTTAAGCCAAAGAGCCCTGGATCTTTGCCTCCATGCAACTTCTTCATTTTTCAAGTGTTCCTCATGTTCCATGCAGATAGATGTCTTCCTCACATTCCTCCTCTGTCAGTGCTCTTATTTCTTGAATAGAATCAAAGATTGCCATTTGTTTTAGCAAGTCGGATCTTTGAACCCCCAAATTTCCTTGGCTACTTCTACTCCATTCTCTGAGTTTGCCCTTTAAAGCTTTAAGTTTGCATGCTAATAAGTCTGGCCTCCCATGAAATTCAAATGAGGTCCACCATTCTCTGACCTTGTCTACAAAGCCTTCAGTGTTCAGCCACCAATTATCAAACTTAAAGTAGGATTTGTTTTGCTCCCAAGACCCACATTGTAATGAGACGGGAACATGGTATGATATCAGTCTTTGGAGGAGAACTTGTTTTATGTTTCTGAATCTGCCATCCCAATCTTCTGAAATTAAGATTCTATCAATTCTGGATGCAATGACCTGATTATCTCCTTTGAACCAAGTAAAGGTTCCCCTTTCTAGTTGGAGATCAATAAGTTCCATGTCTTCTATAAAGTCTGAGAACCCTACCATAGCTCTAGACCTTCTGTTGCAATTCCTTTTTTCAGAAGGAAATCTAGTGACATTAAAATCACCAAATACAGCCCAAGGCCCTTCCATCAAACCTCTTACTGCCCCTATTTCTCCCTAAACAACTCTCCTCTCAATGTCACAATTAGGAGCATATACTCCTGTGACATGACGTGAAATTCTGCAAAAGAGCCTTGAATTTACATGTCAGAGTATAGGCTCCTATTTGTAGCACCTCTCCTTCCCAAACTCTACAATCCCAAAGCATTGCAATACCTCTTGTGGTACCACTAGCTTCCAAACATGCATACCTCACCCATCTCCCTCCCCAAATCTAACTAATAACCTCCTTTATATCCCCCTCTAATTTTGTTTCCTGAAAGCAGATAACATCTACCTTCCACTCCCTCACCAGACTTTTTATAATCCTCCTATTAGCCAAATCATTCAAAACCCCTAACATTCCATGATACTTAATTGATCAACATAATTCAATAACTGGCAGAATGTTCCCCCTACTTCTTTTTCCATTACTTTTGAATTTGACATCAAAAGAAACTAGATCTTTCAACTCTTTCTTACCTTTAAATCTATTCTTTTTGATATCTGATTCTGATTCCATCCTTCTAATTTGTCTGCAGCTATCGATTTGCAATAGAAACTCCAAAGCTTCTTCTTCATGACCCTGAAAATCCACCCCAAACATCTTACTCAATCTGATTAAATCCTGATGTACCCAAAGTGTTGCATTCATCTCTTTATCTGGGAGTGAATTGTTATCCTGAACAGAGATAGGAGTAACATCTTTGACTCCCCAATCTTCATCATTAATCTCCGAATTGAGTTGGCTCAATTGTTGATGTTGCCCAGGTTCTACCCTTGACTTGACTGATCTTCTCCCACTTTGATTATGGCCATAGCATCTTCTGCCTTTTCTTCCTGTATCCCTGCCCCAATTTCTTCTTCTAGTCCCATGCAGATTATTGAATTCCTAATGTAGCTACCCATTCTTCCAGTTTCCTCGAGATTTAATGGTTGGTTGATTCGAAAATTCTTCTGGTTTGAGTACGAGGCTGCCTTCAGTTCTTCTAAGCAAGAATCGATCCTTATGTCTTCTGTGGGTCTCTGATGGGCCGAAAAATCAAGCCCAATTAGTTTTACAGATCCAGCTAAGGTTCCACTAAAGGAGCCCAATAATTTCCCTTCCCCCAATCCATCTGCATGCCTAGCACGTGCGTCCTCATTAAATGTAAAACATCTGTCGTTACATCCCATGTGCTCCACTGATAGCTGACCGTCCTTCTCCTCTATTACATAGGAGGTCTTTACCCTAAGGTTTTTCAGAGGCTTCAAACCGTTGTACTCTTCGTTGATCTTTAGCATCTCCGACAACTCTGTCTTCTCCGGCAACCCTAACTCAAATCGAGTTTGTTTTTCCGCCTAGATTGGGATAAAATTTCTCAGTTCCGTCTCTTCCTCGGTAGCTATCCACCCACCACATAATTCTCTTCTTTGAAGATCTTTTGTGACCACAGATGTAGAGGTACTCTTGGCTCTGATCCAGGTAGTTTTGACTGAAAGGGAGTTGGGTATACGTCCAGCAATGGAGTTCCACCATTCCAGGTAAAACCTTTGATTTTTCCATCTCCATTCTCCTTGGATGATCTGTTCAGCCATGTTCCTTTCCCACCCATGTCGTACATATTCACCCCAAAGGCTTTGCTCCATGAGACAGAGACCCATCTTCTGATATCTGCTAAAGTGGGTCTCTCCTTGACTTCCTTCCCAAAATATCCAATGATGCATCTTTTCAGAAGTCCTGTATCCTTTGCTCCAGGTATTTCCGCAATTTTAATAGTTCCATTTAATTGGTTGCCCTTTACTCCATGAGGAATGTTAGGTTGCCATTTACTTTCTTTGACTGCTTTGGCATATGAGTAGTTTACTTCAGTAATTCTGGGTGGTGCCGGGATGTTTAATTGAGATTCACATTTAATATAACTTTCTATCTTAAATGCTACATCCTTCCATCCTGCATTTATGACTGACTCAGGTATGATAATACCCCCTGTAATGACAAGATGCTCATATACCTTCCATGCTCATTGTACTTCCTGGCACAGAAGTATTCTGAACTCCTGTCTTTTGTTTTCCATCTCCTTACCACATTCTTTTGGTCTTTCGAAGCTTCTTTGAGTACAAAACAGATCCATTCCATAATCTTTTTGCTCATTGTTGATCGTCTCATCATGTTTCGACTTCTGTCCACCCAATCAAACCATGTGTCTTTGTTGGAATACCATCTGGTAATGTTAAAAGATTTGAAACCAGCATTGAAATAGACTCTGCTTTCCCCATTTCAAGTCTTGTTTCCTGCTATAAAATCAATAAAAAGTATCGGAGTTGTAGTCTTCGCAGTGGGTGAAAACTAGTATAGGGAGAATTTTAAGAAGAAAGTTAATTTTCGGCGACAGAATCCGCCGGAAAAGGTTGTTCTACAGTCCTATAGGAGAGAAAGATCTCGGGAACCGTATCTGGGAGCATTTTTAAGCAGAAGATATAGGCTTCCAAAATCCTACTTCTCTCCTTCAAAAAGAAAAAAGAAAAGACGCAAGAATTGCATGATCCATTCAAGGCTTTCCCCAACGGTGGCATACCTGCTTCAAATTTACCCTAGCTGTTGTTTTAATGTTGGAAATCAATATGTAGTTAAAAAAAATATTTTCATAATTTTGGTCAAAGTACCAAAAATCGGTTAACCATATTCGATACGAAACCCACACCCATTCGTGTCGATGCGGATGCAACAGGGATTTTGAAGAGTCCGCGCAACATAGCTTGATAGACATTGGACTTATTATAGGTGTAACAACGACAACTAAACCCTAATTTAGCTAGTTGTTATCACCTATATGAATCCTTTGCTTCCGTTGTGTTTGTCTTTTTGCTATGCTCATATTTATTCCAATACATTTTAAGTATTTTAGAATAACTTCTATTTTCAACAATGGCAGAAGTTAAGTAGCTCAATTCTGTTAGGAAGAAAATTGAACACATTATGTTGCAATATAAGGCATTAGTTCTTTCATTCATAAATGCGACTAGCCAATTTAAAAGTCTGATAAATGTTTTTCTTATGTTACAGTAGAAAACCTTGTAGCTAACTACCTCAGATTCATTAGTACTAAGTCATTTATCTGCTGTTGGTAAAAGGGTGGTGGGTGGGTGGTTTGAGGGAGCTAAGTTGTGAACTTGAAATTTGTGAGAATGCATGGGAGAAAAAGCTATTTTTTTAATAATGATACAATGAGCCTTATATGTAATACATATTCTACTCCTACTAGGTATGAGACTAAGACATATTCTGCTCCTACTACATGTAGGACTAGGACTATTTACACATAACTATCTAACACTCCCCCTCAAGCCGGTGCATACAAATCATATGTACCGAGTTTGTTACATATGAAAATATATGCAAGCTGCATTCAACATACAAGATCATTAGACTCCCCTGAGCATGCTCAAAACCAGGTGGTTGCTGACAAACACAAGTTGGCCGAAAAGTCACCAGAAAAATTTGAAAATAGTGAGACTAAGCGGAATTCCTACAAAATAGGTTCTAAAACACCACCAGTAAACAGAAACTTTTCCGGAAATTACTGTCACGTCTGAAATCACTGTTCACGTTGCAAAAGTGCACTGTTCATGCCTGAAAAAATAGAAGTTGTCAAAATTTGATGCAATTTATATGGGTAGGCTCGGAATTACTGGACGAGTAAGTTTTCCTGAAGAAGTTTTGTCAAAAATGGTCGGAATGGCTCACACGCACCGGAAAAGTTACTGTAGCTTGCTGGAAAATTCCAAAATTCTCGAAATCCGTAGGAAATTGTACTGGTGGAGTCGGAATCACCCCACGGAACAACTGTTTAAAGAATTTTTTGAAAATTCTGGCTGTGAGACGCGCTCGCCGGAACCCTAGTTCTGGTGGCGCGTGGAGGGATTTTTTCCGGAGCGTTTGACTAGGGTTTTCTTGCCGTACTTTTCCGAACAAAATGGTAGTGTTCGTTTTCGCATAACACTTACGATGAGGAGATAACACAAATCAATCTTGAGTCATCAACCGGAAAGGCACATGGTGACTTTTCTGTTCCGATAGGACTGGCATTTTTGGGGTTTGGTCGCACAAGAGTTTCGAATTTGATGGTGGTACTGGTATATGCACAGTACCACTGTAGCAGTGATGAACCCTGGGAACAAGACAAAGTTGCCGTAAAATTGCATGGCGACGAGATCTTTTTTCCTAGACATCACTGGAATCGATAATTTTCTTACTGAAGTTCTGATACCATGTAAGAATGCACGGGAGAAAAATCTATTTTTTTATCAATGATACAATGAGCCCTATATATAATACATATTCGGCTCCTACTACATATGGGACTAGGAGTCCTACTGCATATAAGATTAGGACTATTTACACATAATTATCTAACAACATTATTGCATTTGAGGGGTGCAAGTAGTGGTATCAGGCAATGGGGGTGATCTTAAAGCTAGCACAATAGCACCCAATAGGTTTTGACAGGAGATGGTAATTTCTAGTGATAGCATTAAAAGTTCTTGAGGAAAAGAAATGGAGTACAAGGTTCAGTATTGACTGAATTGCAGATAAAATGGAATGTGAGCTGCAAATGGCTCAATGATAATGATTTTTTCCAAGTTCTGTTGATGCAAGCAGCTATTTTCTGACACTAAAAAAACTAAAACATATACACAAATTCATAATAAGTGAGACGAACTTTAGTGGTGCTGAATCTGAATTTTTGCGCTTAGAAAAAATTCCCCTGGATTTATGTTATTGCATATGTATTAAATGTTTGCATGAGGCATATTCAATGTGTTGAGCATCTTCATTTGCCATTTTGCTAGACAAAAAACTGCTAACATGTGCTTTTCATCATCACTCTGCTTTAATACTTATGTTGCACTGTACTAGCGAGGCAAACGTGCTTTCTTACCATATATCTATCAAAAGAGGACTTTGGGTTTGTTATTTTTAATCAAGTATTGGGTAACATCATTTACTGCTAAGTTCTATTTTAAGAACACTTAGTTTAATTTTTGCCTTACTGAGGATGGACTACTAAGTTTGGGCTCCAAAGCAGTGTGTGCAAATATTTTTGCCCAACTGTTATCCAATAGCATAGTTTGCTGCTACACTTCTATTACTTTTATTCCATCAGAGTTTTTAATTTTTGATATTGTCGTCACCTAATTGTTTAAATATATTAATCGCAGCAACAGATAGAACATTTTCCAATGCCTGTTCTTCTTTGGGTTAAGGTTATGATGTTATTATTATTCTTTATGTGCACTCAAGTATATTGTGTTGCCTCGTAATGATCAATATTGGCTTCAGCACCCACCTTCTGCTTCGCTTTGCTTAATATCAGTTTGGACGATGCTGATTTTCTTATTAAAAGTGAATATCTGGATTTACTTTTACAGGAGGGTCTTGCAGTTGTGGAGAATCGTACTGCAGATATCATTCAGGAAACTCGAAAGCTGCAAATAAGGAAAAAAGATGGCAGCTCTGTTCCGCAGAATAATGCATCAACTATTAGTGGTACACATCAGCAACCTCTGATGCGGACCCACATGCAACCCCAGACGCAGACAGATTTAGAAACTCAACTCAAGGCATCTCGCGACGTAAGGTGGCAACTGTGTGACACTGGTTTAGCAATAAATTACCATGCTCTAGCGGTTTACATGCTCGATTCTAATTTTATTGATTTCTTCGCTTTGTTAAGAAGCAAATAGTCCAACATATTGCATTTATATCACTGGCAGTCACTTGGTGGCGTTGATGTGCTTATCTGTGCAAGTGCATGACTTTGTCAGACCTAGAGATGTTACCTTCTTTTATTTGTTGTTTCTTTTTTTTCACTGATTGGATCCAGAAGATGCCCAGCTTTCAATATTTTCTCTGGATCTTGTGGATTAAGGGGTTCTTTCATTATTCAGGTTTCATACTTTCTTTGTCAACATTAGAATGCTAACATACTGTTCACCATCATTATGGAAATATAGAATAGGTAATATGCTGGCATCTCATTGTATTATCTACCCCAAGATATTGTTGATCCAGGAACTTGTACTGAGTTTTTTTAAGAATTTATCTCTCTTACTGTGCTGGCCTTAAGATCAGTGAAGATCCTAGAGAAGGAAGTTTCTATGAATATTACTGAATGCTGGTTTTATGCCTTGGAAATTACATGTTTTAGTTGTGAGATGCATGATATGTCTGTTTTGGGTTACAGGTTGCAATGGCAATGGCTGCAAAAGCAAAGCTTCTTCTTCGGGAGCTGAAGACTGTGAAAGCTGACCTAGCTTTTGCTAAAGAACGTTGTGCGCAACTGGAAGAAGAAAATAGGATTCTTCGAGTCAGTCGTGAAAAGGGAGGCAATCCTGAAGATGATGATTTGGTATTCCTACTCTCCCTTCTTTACGTCAAAGGAGAATAATTTACAGAATAAGTAAAAACACAAAACATTAACTGGAAGTTTGAAATAAACCAGTTCAATATCTTTGTTCATTTCATTTGATGGTTAAGGCAATTGACTTTTGCAATTTTATGTTTCTTAGCTGCATATGTTGTCAGCTAAACTTTCAATATATGTTGATCTTTGTGTCCAATGGCACGGGGATTTACTGGACCTGCTTTTTGGGGGTTTGTTAGGGTGGACCGTTTCGCTTCGTGCCCATAATTCATGGCATGCAGTAATAAGCAGTCGTGCCTGCTTTTACTTGTGTACTTCTTGCTGATTTCTGTTCTTTTCGAAAAGTTTGTATTTATGGAAATACTTGTGGTTGTGATATGTGCATACAGATAAGGCTCCAGCTTGAGACACTTTTGGCAGAGAAGGCTAGGTTGGCTCAAGAGAACTCAGTCCTAACACGGGAGAACCGTTTCTTGAGGGAGATTGTTGAATACCACCAGCTCACCATGCAGGATGTCGTCTACCTCGATGAAAATAGTGAAGAAGTGACTGAAGTGTACCCCATAAAGGTACAGACTTACCTTGATATGCTATTATCGCTGCATATTTTCTATCTTCTTCAAGCTAATTAGCTCCTCTCACCCCAGGTTGTGAGTCCACAAGTGACCAAGGATATATCATCTCATCCTGTGTCATCCTCGGAGCCCAAGGAGGTTTCGTGTGATGTCACCTCTTTGAGCTCTTTTATCCAAATTCCTGCTGAAGATGATTCAGGAAGACATTGATTTTGCGTTCTTGGAATGTATTGCGTGTGCGTCTGATCTCCAAAACAAAGTGTGAATGGGTGTTACAGTGTGATTTATGTTGGTTGAACCTGGCCATCCTGAAACTGAAATATGTATAACTATTAACCTTTTGGTATCATTTATCTTTTCTTTTCTTTTTAGACTATTTTTGGGGTTGGAAAGGAAGAATGCACTGGGGATGGGGAAAAGGTGAAATGTAGCTTGTTAAGTTATGCTGTAAGCTTGCTGGTTCTCAGATGGAGGTCGTTTTGCAAATGTATATTAACATGGAGAATTAATTTAATGCTTCTGTAATTGACTTTAGTGTTTTCACTCTTTTACGTTGTCCAAACTTGTTTGAAAATGGTGGCGAACTAGTTAAATTTAGAGTTGAATTTTGAGTAGTAGTTAAATTTTTTTAATGATTATTATCCTTTTTATAGTGGAAGTCTTGCCTGACACCAGTTGGGCATGTGAAAAGTTAGTTTAACCTAACACATTATGTGATGCGTTGTACTGAAAGTGCATAATGTTATCTTGCAAGTGAAAACCATTGTAATTGTAGCGACTTCTTGTCAGGATCTGAATGAAAATTGTTGCTTCGTTGAGTCCTTTTCTTCCAACCCCATGAATTACTTTTCCTTTCTTCAACTTTCGGGGCGTGGGGCGGACCAACAAACTGTGTATATATGTAGGATTTGATCCGACAAAGTAAGTCCGGTTTATACTTGATTTGTGAATATATACGTAGGATTTGATCCGAAACACTGGCAATTGGGTTTTTTTAATACAAGTTGAGAGTCAAGACTCCATATTTTCTGTAGTAAGTGTCACGTGTGCAGAAGCTCCCATGTCTCAACAGGTAAGAGTTGAGGTCCCCATTTTCACCTTGATGGTCTAATCTATAATATCTATTGCTGAATTGTTTGAATATGACTGGCTTTACTTTCGAGTAAATGCACATAAAATGCGGTGGACTCTTCTCTAGATACAGCTGTATTGAATGGTTGTTGCTCCCCATTTATTTGCTTTCCTTTTTCATATACTATTATTAATTACTTGCATACCATTTACTCCATTACCCGTTGTAATTAACCACCACCAAATCTTTTACTTTCCAAAATTTTCCTCCTTAATATCCTAATGACAACTACGTTTCTATAGAAAACAATCCACACTTGTGAATATGGGTGCATACAAGATTCTTGTTATCTCTCTCCTGTCCCAAAAAAAATAAAATCATTTTTGTATGTCTCACAAGGATGGAGATTTTTCCTGCAGTATTCAAGAGATAAACTTCCAAATTGCAGATCTTCACTCTCTGATGTTTTTTGTTGCATTTCTCTACATTATCCTTCTTCTGCCAGTACTCAGTGCTCAATCAACAAATGCAGAATTTTCAGCACGTTTGCTTGATTCAGTACTTCAAGATTATGCTTTCAGAGCATTTGTTAGGCCAAGAACTGGGATTCCTTACAATGGCAATGTGCCTTCCAATTTCACTGGTATCAAAGTTGCTGCTCTGAGGCTGAGAAGTGGAAGCATGAGGAGAAGGGGTGTTAGCAGATACCAAGAATTTCATATCCCAATTGGTGTTTTTGAGCAGCCTTATGTGGAGAGGCTTGTTTTAGTATATCACAATTTAGCCAATTGGTCCACTTTGTATTACCCTTTACCTGGTTACACTTATCTAACACCAGTTTTGGGTATTTTATCTTATGATGCTTCCAATTTATCAGCTAAATATCTGCCAGAGTTGGATATCAGAGCATCAGAAAAGCCCATTTTGGTCAATTTTTCTAATGTAAAGCCAATGCCAATGGCTAAGTGTGTGTACTTTAATTTGGATGGTGCAGTGGAATTTGACAATGTGATTAGTGGAAATATTTGCAAGACTACCAAACAAGGCCATTTTGCTATAGTGGTTGAGTTCACTGCTATTGAGCCAGAACCTGCCAGTGGAGGTAGTGGCAGTAGTAACGGCAAAAGTGATCATAAAAGTAGTAGAAAAAAATGGGTAATTTTTGGATCAGTGGTTGGCGGATTTGTGGCTTTGGTTTTCTTGGTTTTATTGATTGCTTGTGTAAACAAGTGTGATAAGCAGAAAAAGATTGGGAGAATGGAAGAGGCAGCAGAAAGAGGTGTGCCATTGCTGATGACAAGAGTTGGGAATACAAAGGCACCAGTGGCTTCAGAGACTCGTACAAGACCTTTATTAGAGAATGAATATCTGCCTTAGATCATACTCATTTGCTTTAACCAAAAATTTTAGCATTTTTTTGCAACATTTAATTCATTTCTTTTCAGCACTTTGATTTCGTATCTTTGAATTCTGGTGTACATCCTATTTTCTTTGTCTTAGACTTTGCTATCAGCCTACCTGTCGTGGGCGGCTTTCCAGCCATGCCCCATGACTCCTTGGACGCGCCCTGTGGCGTCCTAGTGAGCCTTCCAACGCCTAGCGTCACGGAGGGCCCCGTGGTCTTGGTTGCGCCAAGTGACAAGCGTGCATATGCCTCTGTCGCCCTACCGATATCCCTCGCCAGCGCCCAGCCGCAGGTAGCTTCCCAACAGCGCCGCGCGTGCAAATCGTGATGCCAAAGACAAGGTTGCTAACAACGGACCTGTTTCTACCTTGCAGAAAACTAAGTCATTTTCATTGTAAATATAGAGTAGTTTTACTCCATATATTTCCATTATGATTCTCTGGCTTATTTAGGTCAAGTCTTGTAACTTTGATTAATTTTTTTTAAAGCTTATTAGGAGGAATCAAGCATTCAAAACTTTCTAGCAAGCAAACAATTCTCCGTACTAGTGTCTCTCCCTCCCGACGCTGCGTTGCCTTTCTGTAATAACTTTCATTAATGCAATCAAGCTTTCTTTCAGTTCTCATTTCTGTTCTCTCAATTGCTCTTGACATTAGTTTTTCCGTACGGCACTGACAATCTCGTCTGGCATACGGAGGAGACCTCGGTTGGCGGACAGCAACTACGAAGGGCGATTTGCAGCCATACTCTACATAGCAGCCACCGTTTAACCTATACCCTATTTTAAAAATTATTGATTTGGTAGTCAGCTGACAAAAAATCCGCACTAATATGACCATTCTAC
>ML317672.1:1645-40599 GCA_005239505.1 Nicotiana paniculata
AAAAGTCTTAAGAAAATTGATTAAACATCAGTTTAGTATTTAATAAATTCAACTGATACGTTCAATTCCTCGTGGGATCGACTTTGGGCTTAATACCCCAGATTTATATTTGCAACGCCCGTTTAGTCTTTATAGAAGACATAGTTGAGCGCGATCAAAACTCACAAGCGGAGTTCAGGGTGTTGAAGGAGGCAAAGGAATCGAAGGTTTGAATTATGAGGAATTGTGCATTCAACCAGATGTGGAACTGTCGGAGGGTTACAAACCTCCAAAGTTCGAGATGTTCGATGGAACGGGTGACTCAAAGGTATATTTTAGAACCTACTGTGACAAGCTCGTAGGGGTTGGAAAGGACGAAAGGATTCACATGAAGCTATTCATGAGAAGCCTCACTGGAGACGCCTTATCTTGGTACATAAGTCAAAATCCCAAGAAATGGGCTAATTGGGTAAGAATGGCATCGAATTTCATGGATAGATTCAGATTCAATACGGAAAATGCACCAGAATTCTTCTATATCTAGAATCTCAAGAAGAAGCGCACTGAGACTTTCCACGAGTACGCTACTTGATGGAGGTCAGAAGCAACGAAGGTCAGGCCGGCACTAGATGAAGAGCAAATGAACAAGTTCTTTGTCAGGGCTCAGGATCCACAATATTACGAAAGGTTAATGGTAATCGAGAATCATAAGTTCTCTTATATCATCAAGCTCGGAGAAAGGATCGAGGAAGGTATCAAAAGTGAAATGGTGAAAAATTTCGAGGCACTGCAGGCCACGAATAAAGCCTTACAATCAGGTGGCATATCAAAGAAGAAAGAAGTTGGAACAATAATGGTTTCCCAAGGTCCAAAATCTCCATTTGTGTACCAAACACCTCCGCCCACATACCAACCTTCACCTAGATACCCTCAACCCGCTACCACCTACCATACCTATAATACCCAACCAACCTATTATCAGTCACCTCCAGCTCGTCCAAATTACCAAAAACCCAGGCCCAATTTTGATTGCAAACCACCCAAACAATACACCCCTATTGCTGAACCCATTGACCAATTGTATGAAAGATTAAAAGTTGTTGGATATATCACCCCTATTCCCGCCGTGGCTATGGAAAATTCGTCAGGATGGGTCAACCCAAACAACACGTGTGCGTACCATTCCGGTATGAAGGGACATACTATTTATGAATGCCGCACCTTAAAAGATGAGATCCAAACACTGATTGATACCAAAGTCATATAGGCGAACGAAACCACACCCAATGTCCGCAAAACCCCCCTCCCAGATCATAGGGGTGAAGGAGTCAATGTAATAGAAACTGATGAAGAATGGGATCCCGAGGGATCAGTCGGACTTATTCGGGAAGGTGATGATCCTAAGAAGCCGGCATTCACGCTCAATCCCATTGTGTTACAGGTACAACCGTCAGTCAAAGTTGAGGTAGTCGCACCGGCTCCCTTTGAATTAGAAGTGACACCACCTGCAGCTACACCCGCTCCGTTTGAGGTAGAAGTATCCACACCTTTCAATGTGATGGTGACATCCACACCACCTTTCAGTTCCAACGCTGTACTTTGGGATTATGTTGCCGAATCTAGGAGAAAAAGGAAAGCAAAGACAGAAGAGTCCGGGCGCTGCACAAGGAATGACCAGAACAGGAAGAATTTACACACCTGAGCATTTGGGAGAGACCAGTAAGCAAGCTTCTAACAAACAACCTGTCATTGAAACTGGTCCAGATGAACTTTGGAGGAAAGTACAAGCAAGGGAGTATTCTGTTGTTGATCACCTGAATAAGACTCCCACCCAGATATCCATCTTGTCGTTGCTGCAAAATTCTGAAGCACACAGGAATGCTCTGATGAAGGTACTGAATGAAGCATATGTACCCAACAACATTACTAGCGGAGAAATGGCCAATATGGTGGTACAAGTGTTGGAAAGCCATAAAATCGCCTTCCATGAAGACAAATTGCCACATCAAGGATTAAGCCACAACAGGGCACTGCATATCACAGTGCAATGTGAAGATAAGTTCATTGCCAGAGTTCTAATATATGGAGGGTCCAGCATCAACATCTGTCCCCTGACAACTCTGAAGAGGTTGGGCAAGGTCCTACATGAAATACGAGCAGGATCTATGAATGTGAAAGCATTCGATGGGTCACAAAGAGCCACGATGGGAGAAACCAACCTATGCTTCCAAATGGGTCCTACCTGGTTCGATGTTGAATTCCAGGTACTAGACATATCCGCCTCCTACAATCTGCTTCTAGGACGGCCTTGAATACATGCTGCTGGAGCTGTCGCATCTACTTTGCACCAAGCGGTAAAATTTGAATGGAACCATCAAGAAGTGATCATCTATGGAGATGGGAGAAACGTCATTTACACCAGTCAGACTGTTCCGGTGGTAGAAAACAGAAGGAAGTTAGGTGGAGAAACCTACCATCGCATCGAACGTGTTAACGCGATTGAGAAGGATAAATGGTGGAGTAGCAAAATAGAGAGCATACTGGCATGGGCAAGGTATAAACCAGGTAAGGGGCTTGGTAAAAAGCTTCAAGTTATCTCCAAACCAGTACAACTGAAGCTCCATGGCACAACCTTCAAGCTCGGATATCAGTATACCTGGTAGGAATATCGGAATTGGTCGCCACCATGGCGTGGTCCATACTACCCTCTTAAGCAGCCAGTGCCACATCTGAGTAAATTCTTTCATCAGGCCGATATAATATGGGGATCCAAAGAAGAAGAAGCTCTGGCGGGGCTAAGGAACATGTTCTTGGAAGACGAAGATATGGACTGCAATGCGATAGTTGAGGAGGAGGAGGAAGAAGGCCTTATCATCCAGATAGTGGAGAGGGGAACATTTCTCAGAATCTGGACTGCCACACCATCCAGAGCCAGACTAGTCCCGGGGTAGCATGGCTACTAGTGTTATTTGAAAAACAACTCTTTTGAGCATTCTGTTTCAAAAACATCTTTCTTTCAGTATTTTGTTTTGGAAAATATTGTTTGAAGTCATTTAAATGCTACTTTGTTCAAAATTTCAGCATTTTGTCAATAATTTGATGTTTTGTTATCATTATCTTTTATATTTTTCCTCTACAACATTACTATTTCTTACCTTGATGAACCAATGAATGTGACATGTAACGAGACAACGCAACACCAGGATAGTGATTCGGAAGAGACAGAAGAAGAAGATGTGATACCTGAAGAGATCGTCAGAGAAGTTGAGAGCTTTAAGAACAAACCTAAGTCCAACCTGGACGAGACTGAGGTAGTCAATTTGGGAGATTTTGAAACCATCAAAGAAACTCGCATAATCATACACTTGTCACCGTCAGAGAAGGAAGAATACACTCGCTTCCTGAAAGAATATGAGGACATTTTTGCATGGTCGTATGATGACATGACCGGTTTGAGCACATCCATAGTGGCTCATAAATTTCCTACCAATCCAATATGTCCGCTAGTAAAGCAGAAACTCAGAAAGTTCAAACCAGACATGAGCCTAAACATTAAGGAAGAAGTCACTAAGAAGATAGCCAAAGTCCTCAGGGTAGTTGAGTACCCAACCTGGTTAGCCAACATTGTCCGATATGTCCAAAAATGCCACCAGTGCCAGATACATGCAGATATGATACGGGTGCCGCCAAACGAACTCAATGCAACAAGCACACCTTGGCCTTTTGCTGCCTGGGGAATGGATGTCATTGGTCCAATCGAACCCACTACTTCAAACAGGCACAAGTTCATTTTAGTGGCCATTGATTACTTCACCAAATGGGTTGAAGTTTCATCTTACAAAGCGGTAACCAAGAAAGTCATCGCAGATTTTGTCAGAGACCGGATTGCTTGTCGATTTGGGGTTCCAGAGTCCATCATCACTGACAATGCCGCCAATCTCAATAGTGATCTGATGAAAGCAGTGTAAAACTTTCAAAATCAAGCACAAGAATTCCACAACATACATGCCTCAAATGAATGGAGTCATAGAGGCCGCCAATAAAAACATCAAGAAGATACTAAGGAAAATGGTAGAGAATCACAAGCAATGGCACGATAAATTACCATTAGCCTTATTGGGATACCGTACCACAATCCGCACATCAACCGGGGCAAATCCATATCTGCTAGTTTATGGTACCGAAGCTGTCATTCCCGCGGAGGTATAAATTCCTTCTTTAAGAATCATACAAGAAGCCAAACTCAGTGATGCAGAATGGATAAGGAACCATTATGAGCAATTAGCCCTCAAAGAAGGCAAGAGGATGAATGCAGTGTGTCACGGCTAGCTCTATCAGAATAGAATGTCCAGGGCTTTCAATAAAAGGTTCAAACCAAGATAGTTCACGTCGGGGCAGCTGGTACTAAAACAGATCTTTCCACATCAAGATGAGGCCAAAGGGAAATTCTCTCCCAACTGGCAAGGTCCTTACATGGTTCACAGATTATTGATAGGAGGAGCGCTCATACTCGCAGAGATGGACGGAGAAATCTGGCCAAAGCCTATCAATTCAGATGCAGTCAAAAAGATACTATGTGTAAACACTTTATGCTTCTTCATATGATTTAAATTGAACTACACTCGACCTGATTCCCGTTTAAAAGGGGATACGTAGGAAGCCCTGTGGGTTCGGTCACAATTTAATAAAATTTCCATTTTCCCCACAATCAGAAATTAGGGCAGAATTTTGAGGAGGACCCTCAAAATTACGAAGCAAGTTTAGCCAACCGCAGCAAATGGAGCAGTCAGAAAGGTCATCTAGTTAACTGGGGCAGAATTTTGAGGAGGACCCTCAAAATTACGAAGCAAGTTTAGCCAACCGCAGCAAATGGAGCAGTCAGAAAGGTCATCTAGTTAACTGGGGCAGAATTTTGAGGAGGACCCTCAAAATTCTATGGCAGCGAAAGTCGCAATGTCTCTACTATGTCTTTGAAAATTATATACGCATGCTTTTGAAAAAGAAACTTTGCTTTAGCCAAATGCTACCCTAATAGCTTGAACAGGATCTTCAGACAGAGCGGAGAAAATCGAGCAAGAAAAGGCACGAATCAACCTCCCCCGCAAAAACTCACAAATTTTCTTTGGATGCAGAACTATATCATCATGATAAACACCATTGCAACAACACAATCGCTATGCATGAAACACATTGTCAGCTAAGAATACTTCACTCTTACTCTTCTCTTTGCATGGGACTAAGCACTGTCCCGAACCTTGCATGAGGCTAAGCCTTGCCTCTCCTCTTGCATAAGTCTAAGCATTGCCTTCTCTTTGCATGAGGCTAAGCCTTGCCTCTCCACTCGTATAAGGCTAAGCACTGCCTTCTCTTTGCATGGGACTAGGAACTGTCTCGAACCTTGCATAAGGCTAAGCCCTGGCTCCCTATTTGCATAAGTCTAAGCACTGCCTTCTCTTTGCATGAGACTAAGCTCTGTCTCAATCCTGCATGAGGATAAGCCCTGCCTCCCATTTGCATAAGTCTAAGCACTGTCTTCTCTTTGCATGAGACTAAGCTCTGTCTTAATCCTGCATGAGGCTAAGCCCTACCTCCCATTTGCATAAGGCTAAGCATTGCCTTCTCTTTGCATGAGACTAAGCTCTATCTCAATCCTGCATGAAGCTAAGCCCTGCCTCCCATTTTCATAAGGCTAAGCACTGCCTTCTCTTTGCATGGGACCAAGAATTGTCCCGAACCTTGCATTAGGCTAAGCCCTGCCTCCCATTTGCATAAGGCTAAGCACTTCCTTCTCTTCGCATGGGACTAAGCATGTCCCGAAGCTTTGCATGAGGCTAAGCCCTGCCTCCCCACTTGCATAAGGCTAAGCCCTGCCTTCTATTTGCGTGTAATTAAGCGCTGTCCCGAATCTTGCACGAGACTAAGCAATGTCTCTCTTGCATTGTTCTCTTCTCTCGGGCTAAGCTCTGCCCTCAATTTCACACAAGACTAAGCCCTACCTCTGCACCTCATGGGATGAAATATAGCCAACTTGTCCGAAGGTACCATCCTCATAGCCGGAAGACATCATGCCATGGCCTGAGGATCTCTCAAACTTGCACATCATTATTCAAAGGCGTCATGGTTCGGAGGCACCATTGTCATGGTCCGAGAACATCATTTCATGGCCTGCGAATTCTTTACCGCACAATTCATGGCCCGGGACGTCATGGTCTAAGGACGTCATCCTCAACCGTCCAAAGATAGTTTTCATGGTCTGAAGGGAATTTGCATCATGTCTAAATTTACGTAAATTTATACGTTTATGGTTGCAATACATCTTTTGATTTGTAGGTGACCCAGTGAGTAACTGTTATCCCAATAAGAGCAATCCCGCTCCAGCTCCTTCAAATTATTTCAAACCTGACCGCTCACCATAACTGTTTCACCTATTCAAAACCTTGTGTCCGACCTTGTGAAAAATCCATCGGTTCATTCCACTGGTGGATCCAAAACTACACACGGCCTGATTCTCGTAAAACCAGGGATATGCAGGCAGCTCGGAGACCAGAGTGCGGCCTATATCTCTCAAATCACTCTATTCGGTGAAAATTGGCCATCATATCTTTACCCGATAACTCTTTCATCATTCCCGGGTAAAGAGGGGCAGCTGTTGATACCCAATTTTTCCATATATATTTCAATAATACATATATATTTTCAAAATAGTTCATGAGTATCAACTAGTATTTTTCCATAATTTTTTGTAATTTTAAAGGATTTTTAAATAATTTATTCCAGCATTTTATTATCTAAATAATTACTAATTGCATCACAAATGATTTTATAATAATTTTATTACTTAAGTTTTATCATTTACATTTATATTAAGCTTTAATCATTTTATGCATAATTATATTTACATCTTTAGGTTATAATTGCAATAACTTTGCAATAATAGCTCATGCATGCATAATTACTTTATTTACAAGGAAAATGAATTTTTTTATTTTTATAATATTAAGTAATTATTTTTCATATACAAATAATATTTTAATCATTTATTAATTATTTTTATAAATTATTTTACTGATTTAATTGGATATTTAAAACCTAGCCTCTTTTCTTTTTCAATTTCGGACCTAATCTAATCCCAAAAAGAAGGAGTTGTCCCAGAAATGTCGAAACCCGATTTCGCGAGAAAAAGGGGGGCGCGACAATAGATATCAAGCATTATTTTATTAGTGGTCATGTTATTGAAGGAGATATAAAATTGATGTTTGTTAGCACTATTGATCAACTAGCAGACATTTTTACAAAACCCTTACTTGAAGATAGATTTTGTGTCTCACTTGGTATTATTTCACTTAGCACCATTAATTAGGACCTATGTGTTACTAATTGTTTGTACTATCATTTTTTAAATTATTTCCTTGTGCGTGTAAGAGTTATTAATTATGCGCCTCCATTTTTCCTCCTTTTCACATTGATCACGACTCTCCCGAAAGTAAAATCAATCATCACGTTTATTCACTGACGCCTTTTCCTTTTCTGCACTCAACCGTCAAATTCGCCCTTTTTAGTTCCCTCCATCACTCTCACTCTCTCACATTGGTACTATCGCTCTGAAACCCTTCTTCCCAACTCATCGATGGCGAAAAACTCCAAAAACCCCTCTGTCTACACTCGAAAGAGTACTCGCTCCAAAGAAAAACCCTCATCACAACTCTAGAACATGTCGATTTAGGGTCAGACTACTCCAAAGAATTTGCCTCTTCTTAGGCAGAGCTCTCCAACGATGCGCGTAGATTGAACGAAAAAGCCCTAGGCAATCGCCCCTTGGAAGAAAATCTTGAGTCCCTCACTCCAAAGAAGCCCAAAGTAGACCTCACGTGTTATTTAGATTCTAATATCAACTTCTAGGACACCCCAAACAAAGACACCTTCATCGCATTCAAGGATAAACCAATAGCCCATGGTAGGTTTATTGATTTGAACGACATGGAAGCTTTCAGCTGCAAGGTAAGGGAACTATTCGATTTTCAAGGTTGGAAAAATTTTCTCTCTGCCTCCCCCAAAGGTTTATGAAGCCCCAGTTAGGATGTTTTATGCAAATCTTCGTTCTCCAAAACCTGACAAGTTAGGATCTTTAGTTTTTGGTAAGCGTATTGTTCTAGATTGTGCCCTGTTTGATTCAATTTTTCAGTGTAAGCGTTCTGGATTTTCTATGTTGTTCAAAAATACCTAGCCTGAAGACTTTGAAATTCCTTTGACCAAGAAAAATATTGCATAGTTGAGTCATCTACTGACTCCCTTCCCATTCATTTAGGTCCCAGTGATATTAATTTCAAAACCCGAGTTCTCGCACACATTATGGCTACAATCCTTCTTCCCCGTACTGGTTCATTCTCTACCTTCTTCCAGTTGGATACCTTTCTTGTTTATTTCCTTATGACCAAGCACAAAGTTAATTTCTCCTCCTGGGTTATAAACTTCATGATTGAGAGTGTTGATGATCCCACAAGTTTTTCCTATCGTATGGTTATCACTAATCTTCTCGAAGCACACAACATCTCTCTTTTCAATTATCCCTTTGTTTCAGTCACCGGATGCTACAACTCTAGATGCTTTGCCCACATGGGATATGTTGCTGTGAAAGGTACTTGGGTAAATAAGCAAGAAAGAGAAGCTAAGGTTGTTCAGACTAAATCCAAGCCAAAGTGTTTGTTTCTCATCCCAGTGTTTGTGACCGTGATCTAGTGAAAAAGTTAACTGCTATTGACAACAAGCTGACCATCATCAAGGATCTGCTAGTCTCTACTCAATCAACCATTGGAGATGTTCATGAATCATAAAGGACACATGTTCTGGTGTGTCCAAGATAAGAGTCTAGATTCTCAAGATAGCAGAGAACCCAGTCAAAGCCTTCAAGGAAATGCCTGACAGAATCGATAGGATATCAGTCACCGTGAATGCTAGCTTTGATTATTTGAAGGAGGCTATCTGCAATACTCTTACATATTTCTACGTCGCTAAGTTTGTGGATGGATGGATGTTTAAGACAATTTTTTTGTTTGTTTTGGACTGATTTTTAAGTCTTGGGTTGTACTGTTAAGACTATCTGCCCTAGCATAACTAACTAGTTCACTATTGTTTGTTTTAATATATTTTTGCTAGTATAATGCTTTTTGTTGATGCCAATGGGGGAGAATAAGAATAGGTACAACTTTTTGAATAGCTTCCAAGTTGAGAAGGATTCAACTATCACACGAACAACGATGAAGATGTCCAGTTGAGGGGGAGTCGACTACAGAAAAACAAGAGTCGACTAATATGGACAGGGAAGTAAACTTTTTTATCTGTTATTTGTCATCATAAAAAGGGGAGATTGTTAGATCCAAGTTTCAGGGATGAAACATAACATATCTTTATTTGTAGGTCCATTCCAGGAGCAAAGGAGAACGAGAGCAAAACTATCAGGAAGACGAGAAAGGACGGAGTAAAGGAAAAAAAGGAAAACATTTGCAAAGATCTGACAACTCAGGCGAAGGAAGAAAGGAAAGGAAGGTCCAAAATTAGAGGAGTCCAAGACTGCTGAAAATCCGCCTATCTTAATCACTGAAGCACTGAAGATACGTGTCTTAAAGGAAAGTTGTTAAACTCCGAAATCAAAGGACTAATCAAAGGTTGGTTGCTGAAGTGGGATTCGGTCGCAGAAGAAAAGCCCCGCCGATCAAGATTCAAATCAAGGAGGATCCGCACTTATTCTTGGAGTAAATCAACCTGATTCACTCCACGGATTAATTCCTTTAGGACATCAAATCTCTCAAGATCTACCGCAATTAAATCAAAGCAGATCTCTCAAGGTATATATATTACTAAAGGACAAAGAGCAGTCATATACTTTGATTGGACCAACTTTGTGCTCTTTGTTCTACTCTAAGCAAGCTTTGTAATATGAGTGAGACTTACTGTGTAACTAGTAGAGAGAAGAAAAACAGAAAAATATTGGTGAGGCATTGTATCAAAGTTACAACGAGTGTACTTAGAACCAAAAGGCAGTTGGTGTTCACGATAACATCAAGATACTTGTAAGAAGTCTTCAAGGAGCTTTGAAGAGAGAACCCTCTTGCAACTCAAAGGGACCGGAGTTGCCAGATAGGTCTATATTATGTCATCGTTTAACATCTGAATGTTATCACTTCTCCTGTCCAATCAGGATTATGGCTAATTCTCTCGAGAATCTAACATGTCATTGATCAATTTGAATAGCTAGTGTTGTTGATATGCTCGAAACATCATTTTGCAAACTTGAACTGAAGGATCCATACTATCGGATACTGCAATGAGTGGTTAAACTAGTACTCGAGGGTAAAGCTTTTTACTTTTACTGTATATTTCTCCCCATGTCTAAGTTTGCAGGTGTAAAGCTGTATATAGGGATATTCTTATATTCTTTAGAGCACAGCTTCACAGTATGGTGAATCCCGATATTACTACAAACGCCACCATATGGTGTGAGTCGAACCAGATCACAAACAGCTTTTAGCAATTCGTAAATACCCCACCATTCTTACTTTTACTCAGATACAGGGGAAACATAGAGTATGCTACGCTGGCATGCAGGCCAATTTCCTTTGACATTTTTTCTTTTGCCCTGTTATTGATCATCTGGCCAAGAGCTCAAATTACCTTTCCATCTTTGGACAGGACATCGAAAAATACAATCTCGAGATGAAGATGGTTCAGTCTTGACGGACTTTTGTTGCAAGAACAATTCAAGAATATACACCGGAAAATAGTAATCGAAGTCAAAGATATCAATGTTAGAGTAGCACTGCAAGTGATACAAGGACAAACCATGGGAGAATTTTAAACTATCAGCGACAATATAACTCTTACAACAACTAAAAACTGCTATAATAGTGATTACTGCCAATGGGCCATAGAATAGCAAAAAAGGAGATTTATTAAAAGTAATGTGTGGAGGCAGCAGTCCACTGTAAGACAGGATATTCCTTGGATCATTATTGCTCTTTCGGACTTGGTTGAGCTAAATTTCTCTGCAGAATGAAGAGTATAAAAGTTAGTAACCTGTTTAGAATCGACAAAAGAAAAAAAGCAACTAGAAGCGATAATCACACTTGCTTTGCATCCCTTTAGTGCTTTAAGTGACGATGTGGTTAGTTAATTGACAATTCGATACTACCATGACTTTTGAGGGACAAATATCCCAAGAACTCTGAGTTTTTAGTAGTACAGGACAACATCTAATGATTCCTTCAGTGAAGAGGTTGTGATGATTTACCTGAGCAGATATAGACTTTATGATTGAAATCAACAAACTGTTTCCTGCTACTTGGCTCACTTGCCTTACAAATTCTTGCGCAGTGATCTTCTCCTTTTGACGATCATTGTAATATTCTTTTATCAACTTGATAGCATGAGAAGGCAAGATCCTTGATAATCTAGTGATCATAGCATCAAAGGAAATCCTTGAATTTACATTCTTTGAAAGCGTTGGACGATATTCATCAACCCCTTTTGAATGAGGAGAAACTCTGAAACTGACTATGACTTCAGGGAAGACATATGTACGCGATTACTCCAACTGTCAACCCCGGAATCAAGATCCTCAGAACTTGGTTGAAACTGTCCTGAACCAGGAATTACTAGTTCTGATCTTCCTAATACCAATTTGCAAAGCAATAAATGTCTTAGTCCATCCTTGTCTTGAACAGCAGTTTGAAGACAATCAAGAGGGTAATCAAGAGCAGAAAATTGAACTCCATGGCGATAACTTGATGGAACAAAACCATTAGAAACTATGTGAATAATTTTTTCCTTCGAAGTTCCATACCAACCAAGCTTCTTACTAGCATGCCCATTGTACTTTTCCTTAATGGCTTTTGCAACTAAAAGGAAAGATTGAAACCTTGTTTGTGAAACAAAGCTGAAACGAACATTCATATGAATTGCCTCAACTTCAAGTGAAGATCCTAGTGCACCTAAACCAGATACAAACTTGTCTGTCACAACTTTATACATCTTGTGGTCTTGATTGAGTCGCACCAAGTCATTATTACCAAATAACTGAGCATTTTCTTGAGTTTTACTGCATGAAACCGCACTTCAATTTTGTTACGAGGGTTGGTGCTTGAGCTTGCACTTTCAGCTGGATCTTCAAGTCTGCTTTTCGCGTTTAGCTTGTTGAACAACATGGTTAGTTCTGGTGAAAAGAGGGTAACAAAAATCAGAGAAGAAAGGATAAATTCCAACTACTAGTATATAAGAGCTAAATCTCCGTACAGGTTTATTGGACAAAGAGGAAAAGAAACCACTGGGAATTCAAGAGCCTTAAACAATATGTATTGCACAAAATAAAGGATTATAAGACACTTATATAGTATGAAAATAAGTGCAAATCCCACAAGATATAGGGAAGAAAAATTCCTTTTTTGGGAAGTAAGGCACTTGAATTCTAACCAACATGGAATTTGAATGCCTTTCCTTTTTTAGGAAAATAAGTTTAAACTAGATAACCTTCTAAATTTCTAAAATATGCTATGAAATAGAACTTGTGTCGGTATATTTATTTTCGTAGTTTGACATAAAAGTAAAGTTGAAACCTAGACGTGCAATTCTGCTGACATGTCTTGAGATCCTATAGGAATTAGGAAAAAGGTTTGCCCATATTACTTCTCAAGTAGTACTAAATTCCCAATTCAATTACACACAAGTACAATTCATACACATATAGTGCAATTAGTTAGCCCAGTTACAACTTTACAAATTTACAGCCCAAAGATAAAATGCTAAGGTCCGAAAAAAGTTTTTTTACATCACCAAAAACTACTATTATTCCTTTTTCATAAATCCCTACGCTTCGCACAGATTCCAATTGAAACAATCAACTTTAATGGTGGCATTTATTTTCTGAAAACACATGAGGCTTTTATATTTGAATTTGCTTTTCTTAATGAAAAATTGTGTAGAAGTGGAAACAGTTGAACATCTACAACTCTATAGGAGACTTAATCTGTTTACGTAACTGATAAAATGAGAATGGTGATATATCTTAGAAAAAGATCTTTGTCAAATCTTATATTTGTTTCTTCCTCAAGTTTCAAATGGTAGAAATCAAAAAAATAAAACTAAAAAAAATTGCTGCAAGTTTGTAATTTGGCAGAAAAAAACAAATAAATTGATTTTATACATAGATTTTCTGAGAAAAATACAAACATTTCAATTTTAGTTTTAATTGTACATGTACATTATATGTATAATAATGTATAACTTTGTATTTGAAATATATAATGAAGAAGAAGAAGAAGAGGAAGAGGAAGAGGAAGAGGAAGAGGAAGAAGAGGAAGAGGAGGAGGAGGAAGAGGAAGAGGAGGAGGAAGAAGAGGAAGAAGAGGAAGAGGAGGAGGAGGAGGAAGATGAGGAGGAGGAAGAGGAAGAAGAGGAAGAAGAGGAGGAGGAAGAGGAAGAAGAGGAGGAAGAAGAAGATGAGGAAGAAGAGGAGGAAGAAGAAGAAAGTATCAAACTTTCATGGAGGCCAATTACATACTAACACACAAAATATTGTACAATGAAAAAAAATTATACTTATATAACATATACACAAATATACATACTTATACATATTTATACACAATTATAAATAATTATACAATATTACAAAATTTAAACTAGAAAACACCTTGTATAAGTGTGTACAAATATCAATTATACAAAATTCAAACTAGAAAACACCTCATGTCCATCACCATTCACCACACTAGGGGTGGGTATCGGTCGGTATGGTTCGGTTATGAATATTATCGGTTTAGCATATCGGTTATCGGTTATAAATATGATAAACCGATAAGATATTAGTTATCGGTTATAGGTTATCGATCATTATCGGTTCGGTTATCAGTTTACCCGGTAAGATAACTCAATCTAGAATTAAGCAAAAAGAGAAGACAATTCACTGGAGTTAAGCAAAAAAGAGAAGACAATTCACTAGAGTTAAGCAAAAAAGAGAAGAATTCACATATAGTATACTACCCAATTCTGCGTTCTAGCCACAACTAATATTTGAAGCATGTTTTATTTTGACAAATTTATGACCTGTACAATCTCAAAAATTTATACTACAACTCCACAAGCATTCATCTCCAATTCACTTGAAATATTAGTTAACATGAACATAAATTACAATTTTTGGTTTCCTGCCAAATCATAATCAAGAGATCAATGTCATTTTCCAGAGTCCAATTATAACTAAAGCAACAAGAGTACTAGTAATTCAACACTTGTTCAAACACAACTGAAATAGTGTTAATTCTTCAACAATAGTTATCCAAATACGTTAATAACAATACAAAGTAGTAGCAATTTCACCGTAAAATTAACAAGTACAAACATAGTACTAAAACATGAGCACAAAATAAATAATCGAAAACAATCAAAAATCCTATATTCTTATTATTGAACTCTACTGTAAAACTCAAAAGAAAGGAACGAAATTTGTTCTTAACAAAGAAGTAATTTTGGAATACAAACTTACGCTAAGATTCTAAGAATGTGGTTGTACTTTGAATTTTTAAGAAGAACTGTTCAAAAATTGAATCAGAGTCTGAAGAGTGAACTTTGAAACTTCAATCTTGAATGCGGTTGGGAAAATTGGGAGAAAAAGAGAGAATAATGAAGCCCTAGATATATTTATATACTTAAGGGTGAAATCCTAATTTTATTAAATCTTATTGGGTTATCGATTAACCCATTAAGAAATTGGGTAAACCGTGGCCCGAACCGATAACCCAATAGTGAAAAGGCACAAAACCATTACCGAATCGTTAACCCAATAACCCGATATCGATACCGCAATAAGCTTTTTTCGCTTCGGGCTATCGATTATACCCAATATATGCCCAACCCTACACCACACCTCTATTTTAACACCAAAAATTTGCCTCACCAATTAACAATACCATTATTAATCAACACCCATCCAAATTGAAGCACGAAGTCACAATGTTATTCGAAATAAAAAATTTCAAAACATTCGAGTCGATTTTTTAGAGAATCCAATAGTAGAATTGAAAATTTTCCGTTCAAAATTCTTCACACAATTGAGTTTAATGCACAGGGACACCCATGGACCATGTCATGGAGCTTTGAGCTTCAATGAAGATGGCTTTTTCAGATCTAAAACTACAATTTAAATTCAAAGGATACAACTTGTGTGGTGTGACAAAGAAAAAAAAAAAAGTAAGGAAATATTTTCTGTGAAAAGATAAGAACAGAGAGTAATGGAAGACGATAAAAAGGGAAGGGGTTCTTGTAGAGAAGATGATGGAAAGAGTGAGGAGGCAGCGAAGAAGACGAGGGAAAAGATAGCAACTAGGGCTAAAGGGTGAAATAATTTTTACATATCATATACGATGTGGGCTAGTTTTGGTAGCTAAAAATATGGGCCTATTTTGGTAGAATCATGGTATAAATTGTATTTGAGCGTAATTTTTCCTTCAATTTACGAGGGTAAGAATTTATTTTTTTTCTTGAAATAATTTTGCTTTGGTCCGTATCAGTAATTGAAAGTAAAATTTAGTATGTGTCAAAATTCATTGAATTTGATAAAAAGAGTAGTAATATAAAATGTTCATTGGCTTACCATAAAATATTACTTTCCTATTTATTTCCTTCTTCTTCCTTAGCTCTATAGCAATATACGATTACATTATTCCAAGAAACCAAGAATTTATTAATTGTAAATTTCTTGTTGAATCCAAATCATTATTACCCTCAAATTGAAAAATTGATGAATAAAACAATATAGAATCAAAATAAAATATCCACAGAAACAAGCACAAGTAAAAGAAAACTTCAAAAACGCAACAGTAGATTGCAAACCCAGATAATTAAATTATGATATTTGGTTAAATACTCAATAATTTCGACAAAATTCTTAGTTTTCACAAACAGAAAGGAGGAGGAGGAGAAGAAACCTGACAATTAGGATGAACTGAACTCAGAGATTCTATTACACCGTCGGCGAGATTTAACAGGCAAAAGAATGGTCGGCGAGATTTGACGGCAACAGAATGGTGGACGAGAACAAGAATCTACGGATTTATGGGCTCCCTGAAAATTAGGGGGCAAATCTTTTCTCCAAAATTTCCTTTATATTAGTAGATAGACTAGTATAAGAACATGCGCGATGCGCAGATAATTTGACATATTAATCTTATAAAATTATAATTTAATATATCATATTAACTTAATAAATATTAGTTGTATTTTATTATTTAATATAATTTACAAAAATATAATACAGTCTATACAAAATTAAAGGATACACATGATATACTAATCAAATAAATTATTTGATCCTTTTTATTTTTATTATTGAATTAGCAAGTACTTAGTACTATTGATAATTTTCTTGAGTGTTATTTATTTATCTTTTATTTTTTAATAAATTTAAAATATAAATAACATTAAATTTTTATTTACCCCCTGTCTTCTTACATTCCTTTCTACTTTAATACTTGTTTGGTTAGTTTTCAAATTTTATTGTTTATTGAAAATTTAAATAAAATAATAATTCTTACTAAATAATTTTGACTTCATCAAAGGCTAAAAAGATAAGCATTTATATATATATATATATATATATATCCTAATAGTATCTTATATTTCTGAATTTTTCATTTGAATTGAAAGTTTCTTTATTTTTTTATTTTTTATTTTATATTAAAATAATTTTAAATCTCCAACTTGAAACTACTCCCAAACTTGAATGGATAATTTTTATTATATATTTTTATTTTTCTATTATAGCTAATTTTATATATATATTTTAAATATTTATAAAATTCCAACTTGAAACTACTCCCCAATTTGAATATGTAGTTTTTTTCCCATTTTTATTATATATATCTTAATTTTTTTATTATAGCTAATTTTTTTTAATATATTTGTAAAACTCCAACTAGAAACTACTCCCCATTTGAATGGGTAATTTTTTTTCCTTTTTTTTACTATAACTAATTATAAGATATCTATATTTACAATTTAAATAGAGTAACCAATTAATTAAAAATTTAAATTCAAAGGTTGTTTAGTTAGAAAGAGAGTAACCAAAACTATTCCCCAACTTTTATAGGTAGTTTTATTTTGTTTTCATTTTTTAATATTTTTTGTTTTTTTTACTGTAGCTAATATAATTTTTTCTGATTTTTTTTTTATAATTTTAAAACTCCAAATTGAAACTATTCCCCAGTTTGAACGTCACTTGAAAAATATTTTGTCTTAATAATGAAAATTGACTTCTTGTATTTTTCATTTGGATTGAAAGTTATTTTATTTCTTTATTTTCAGTTTTTATTTTAAAATAATTTTAAAACTCCAAATTGAAACTAATCCTCAATTTGAATGGGTATTTCTTTTATTTATATATTTTCGTTTTTTACTATGGCTAATATTTTTTTGTTTGTTTTTTTATTTTAATATATTTTTAAAACTCCAACTTGAAACTACTCTCCAATTTGAATGAGTAAGAAAAAAGAAATTTTGAATTGGCGGTTTTTGTTTTGTTTGTAATTTTAGTTTTTTTATTTTAAAATAATCTAAAGATTCCAATTTGAAACTACTCCCCGGTTTGAATTGACAAATTTTTTATTTAATTTTCGTTTTTATATTATAAAATATTTTATTTTGTTATTTTATAGATATTTAATTTCAAAAATAATAATCAATAACTAATCATTAACTAAATAATTAATTAGTAACTACTTATACCATGTGACTTTTTCTTATGATGCCACTTGGCTCAAGGAGAGGGCTTTATCCTCTCTTTTTAATTATATATAGGTTTCTTGAACCAACAGAAACGGTCATATAACCAAATGGCGGGCTTTCTGAAAATTTGTTGCTATTGACTTTATTTCAAAAAATTTCATTTGTTTTCCCTTTTTATTGTGGATATACTACCAAATAAACTTAGTTTTGAATTGAAACTTTTCTTAACATGGTGTAAGCTTACTATTTAAAATATATCTATAATTTATAACATATATCTATATTATATTAAAAACACAAAGACCTTAGCAAAATATCGTTCGTCTTTTCAATCGCTAAAAATTAACTTTACGTTGGATAAACTTATAATTTAAGTTATTCCCTAATTTTTAGGAGTTTAATTTAACTAGAAAAAAATTGTTTAAAATATATTCCTTGTGAATATATAAGAAAGTCCTACATTTTAAAATCGATTAACACGTTACTTTATTTAAACACTTTCCAAGTAAGGTAATGTAACCTTCAATGTTTATTTTTTCTAATATTAATTTTCAGAATAAAGAAATAATGAAAAAGAAATGAAAAGGGAAAGAAGTACATAAAGAAAAGGATTTGCGTTTTTTAACTCCTTCGAGCTTCCGCTTTTAATTCCTTTTTCAGTATTAATGGTTAAAATAAATAAATAAAAACAAAACTAATAAAAGATGTTTGTAAATGAACTAAACAAATGAGTATATTAGTATATCAACTTTTTTTTTTTTGGTAAGTAAATAATTTTATTTCTCAACAATATTTACACAGTACAAGTAAGCTTAATCTCGACATACACTTCATATTTTAGCTCCATTTTCTGGCCTCATTTACTACTATTACAACCAAAGCATTTACTAACTACTACTATATAGTATTCATTACAGAGTTGGATAGTAGTTAAGCTCAAATAATCTTCTTTGTATCCTTTGTTTACTTCCACCCCGCCCATGCACAACTTGTGTAATGGTTATGATTTGTAGTATTTCTGATCGATGCACTACTTTGAATATCCCGCTATTCCTTTCTTTCCATATGTAGTACACTGTTCCTGCCAGAATGAGCTTATCAATTTAGCTTTTGTGCTCCTTCCTTTATAGTATTTCCCTGCCAGTCAAGTTCATTTATCCACATAACATTGGTTGTCTCTAAATTCCTTGACATTGCAACATTGTTGCCCAGATTTTCGATGTATAAGAACAAGTAAAAAATAAATGATCAACAGATTCATCCTCGTTGTTACATAGGGATCATGTTGCATCTTCCACATAGCCCAATCCCCTCATTTTATCGTTAGTCATCAATCTTCTATGTGCAGCTAAGAAGACTATAAAGTTCCATTTTGGTACACCAACACTATTATGCACCAGTTTCCTCCATGGTACTCTATCCAAATCTCTTCTTAGCTTCCCATACATATTTTCATTGAGAAACTATTTATCCTCTCCATATCCACCTCTGTGTATCCAACATCATCAAAGTATTTTTTGGCTTTAAGTATTTTATGTATTATCCAAGAAGCCTGTGTTGGTTCAATGCTCCACAATGTATTCTGTTTCTTATAATACTCATGTACCCATTGCACCCACATCCTATATTTCTTCTTACACAAGTTCCACAATAGCTTACATATAGCTGCCTTGTTCCATGCCTCTATATCTAGTAGGTTTAAACCTTCTGCTGCTTTAGGTTTACATAAGCTATCTCATGACAGTAAAGCTTTCCTTGAAATTTCTACCCCCCCAGTCCATAAGAAAGTTCTGCATACCTTCTCAATAAGCTGGATCAGTTTCTTTGGCAAGACAAACACTTGAGACCAGTATATCCGAATAGAGAAAAGAACACTCTTGATCAACTGAATTCTACCTGATAGGACATAAACTTTGATGTCCAAGATTGACTCCCTAGCATTTTCTCAAGAAAAGGTTGGCATTGTACCAATGATAACCTCTTAGAGCTAAGAGGTACTCTCAAATATCTCACTGGTAGTGTTCCTTTGACAAAACCCAACTCTTGTAATATCTGTTGTTGTTGATCATTATGTACTCCACCAAAAAATATAGAACTTTTATCAGCATTAGCTACTAATCCAGAAGCTTTTGAGAACTGTTGGAAGCACTGAAATAATAGCTGAACAAATATGATATCACCTCTACAAAATAGTAAAAGATCATCAGCAAAGCTCAATTGCACTATGTTCATTTTACTGCACTTAGGGTGATAGTTGAAATCAGGATTCTGCTTGAGTGTCTTTAAGATTCTTGTCAAATACTCCATGGTCAGGACAAATAGATAAGGAGATAAAGGATCTCCCTGTCTCAGTCCTTTCTTAGCTTGAAATAGCTTAGTAGGCTGCCCACTAATCATTATGGAATATGAAACTGTTGTAACACAGTTCATAATCTATTGAACAAAATTCCCTAGCAACTGTAGCTGTGTCAAAACTTGTTCTAAATAACCCCACTCCACAGAATCATAGGACTTTTTCATGTCTATATTCATCATACACCTAGGAGAAACACCCTTTCTGTCATATCCTTTAACTAGCTCATGGCTCAGGATTATGTTATCATTAATCAATCTACCAGGGACAAATGCAGACTGCCTTTTATCCACCAACCCATCCATTAATCCTTGTAGTCTATTAGTTAGTATCTTTGATATAATTTTGTAAAGTATTGTGCAACATGATATGGGCCTATACTCAGTAATTTTGGAAGGACTTTTAACCTTAGGAATAAGAGTGACAATTGTACAGTTGATAGGCTGAAACATTTTTGAACTTGCAAAGAACTTCATCACTGCATCTGTGATTGCATCCCCTATTACAGGCCAATCCTTCTTGAAGAATAAGGAATTGAATCCATCACACCCCGGAGCTTTGTTGTCACTGATACCTTTCAAAGATTGATAGATCTTCTCTTTTGACACCTCTGCTATTAGTTGTAGTTGTTGCAGTCTATCCACTATAGGACCATCTCTCATAATGGTTGGATAAATAGCAGGCAGTTCACTTGCTGATGAGCCTAATAGTTGTTGGTAGAACCTTGTGACCTCTTCTTCAATATCCTTCTTCGTATGCACTGTAGTCCCATTACTCTTTAATAGTCTTCCGATCTTTTTTTGGCTGCACCTGTTCTTCATACTTGCAAAAAAATATGTTGTATTGGCATCACCTAATTGTAGCCATTCTATTCTTGCTTTTTGTCTCATAATGCTCTCATCCACTCTTAGACATTTTTCCAGTTGTATTTTCATCTCTTTCTCTTCAGCTACTAAGTTCACATTTTGTCCAGGATCCCTCATTTGCTCCTGCAACTCAGTTAGTTTTTGTCTACATACCTTGATCCTATCACCAACAACATTGTATTCCCTCTTGTTTAAGCTCTTCATAGCCTATTTTACTCTCCTCAATTTCTGCCAAATATTCCTCATATTATGATGTTGCTGTGCTCTCTCCAAGCTTCAGTAACTATCTTCATAAGGTCATCATGTTCAGCTAGATGGTTTAGGAATTTAAATGGTTTGGAACTATATTCATCAGTCTCCTCCAATTTTGTACTCAATGATGAATGATCTGAACAATATGGATCCATAATCCACACCTCCATCTGTGGTATTACCAACGTCCAATCAACATTAACAATAGCTCTATCAATCTTGCTATATGTGTGTCCATTAGTCCATGTAAAACTCCTACCACTAGACTTCATTTAAGCTATTCCAGTATTCTCAATAAATTCATTGAAGTTTCTTACCTCCATCTCTTGCACATGATTACCAACAGGTCTATCTTCAATAGTTCTAATAGCATTGTAGTCTCCCATTATCAACCATGGCCTTTGTTGTATTGAATGTAGTCTTGTCAACTCAATCCACATACTTCTTCTGTTCTCCATACTATGCAGTCCATACACCACTGTAAAACTGAACCTTATATCTGATCTTCTCACATATACTGTAGTGTGTACTGTTTGATCAGTTCTACTCACTTCTTTGCATTCTATTTCACTTGAATCCCATAGCAACCATATTCTTCCTTTGTTACTATGTTCATAGTTGTCTAAGTATGTCCATCCAGGAGCAATTTTCCTTATGACTTGATCAACATTCTGCTTTTTTATTTTATGTTCTAGTAATGGTATCATATGAACCTAATTACTACAAATGAACCACTTCAACTCTTTCTGTCTAGAGGCTTTATTTAAGCCTCTTATGTTCCATGTTACTAGCTTCATACATGTATAAAGAGAGGTTGAGTAGCCCCTTCCTGCCCTGTATCACCCTGATGTCTACTTGATCCTTCCCCAACCTGTCTTGGCATAGCTAGCTGCACTTTAGATTCTGCAAGAAGATTGAATCCATTGATTACATTAATTACATCCACTGGTTGTCTTTCTCTACTTCTAGTTGCTGACTTCCCTATAACAATCTGCCATTTGTGCTCCTCATTTCCTGATATAGGTCCTGTACTAGTGCTAGTTTTTAATGTACTAGGACTAGTATTTCTTTCATTATTAGTCTCTATCCCATGCAGTTGTTCCTTAACAGCTGGCTCCTGGACTTTGGACACCATCTTAGGCTGCCATTCCTATTTCTGTTTTGCATTTCTAGTCTTCACTTTTGGTCCTATCTGCTCCACAACCCTGCATTGATAACCAACTTGCATGCATTTTGTACAGAACTCAGGTACCCAATCATATGTTACTTCATGAACAAATTCCCTTCCATTAGGATTAGTCACTTTGATAGACCTAGGCTGCTCTTTAGTCACATCCATTTCCACCAATACCCTTGCATATGAGATCCTATCTACTTGAGTAGTACAAGCATCAGCATAGAGAGGAACTCCTAATCCACTGCTTATTCTACTTAGTGACCTATTGCCCTAACAATTCAAAGGCAAGCTAGGATATTTCACCCACACTGGTATAGTTTGTAGGACCTTTTTATTGAAATCAAAATCAGCCGACCACAATTTGACAATGATTGGCTTATTATTCAACATATGAGGTCCTAAGTACAAAACTTCCTCCCTATCCTCAATAGAATTGAATCGAACCACAAAATAACCATCATTATGGAAATAGACCTTTGGCTTGGATACAAAATTCCAAACTGAAGCAATATACCTTTCCATGTCGCCTATTGTTGGACTTCCTCCAACAACATACAAAATTAAAGCTAGCTTCCATTTCTGAGTCTCAACTTCAATTTATTCCTTACAGAGCTCCACTGTCACCTCACCATTTTTGATAGTAGGTGCAATATAGCTCAGATCCATACCTTTTACTGCATAAGTCGATCCCACAAATAGGTTTGCCCACTGCTTATGCTTTTTATTAGCTTCAACAGTAGGTAAATTCAGTTGCGATTGTGCTGTCTTCCCTGCATCTCCTTGTATTCCCAGTTCTAGCGTAATTGGATCCAAATTCTTCCCAATTGTATCATTTTTGCTTAAGTTTGGGGTTGCATGCATCATCGGAGCTTCATTAGTCACTTTATCACCTTGATCGATCCTAGCCAATGGAGTTTTCTTAGCTTCCTTCATGGTTTTCAATGGCGGCCACTGTTCCATTAGGTTTTTTCCATGATCTCTGTCTAAAATGTTATCATTCCTCAAAATTGGAGAACTCGTCCCTGTAGCTTCATTCACTAAAGTCATAGCTACAATTCTCTTCGGCCTTCCTCTTCCCATGGCTGATGGCATACATTAGCACATGCACTCTAACGTGCGCCGAGAGAAGAGAGTCTATAAAACTTTTTTACCATTTTAGTATGGCAACTTAGTCAAACTATATCTTTGTTTACCTCAAAAATGATTTTAACAATTATACTTGATTTGTGGTTCTAAAAATATGTGATTTATTTCAATGCTAGTAGATAAGCTAGAAATATTAAGTGTAAGTAAGGAGAATATGATAATCAAACCAGTGTTGTCAAAGGAAATGGGGGCCTCGAGCTCGACAACCTCGGGGTCTCGAGGTTAGTTAGTAGCAATAAAGTATGAACAATAAATGAAGAGCAATAAAGTAGCAATACTTTTACTTTTTACAACATCTTCAAATCATCATTAACTCTTCTCTACATTCACCTTTTCTTTGTGTTCATCTTTTAACTAGTTTCTTCTTCTTATTTTGAAATTTCACAACAAACTGGCGAAAACTTCAAAGACAGTTCCCCAAAAAGAGAAAGCCCCTTTATCATCATGCTCGTCTAAGAGCAAAACGGCAGTACCTCCTCATATTGAGGAGTGTACCCCCGGGCCTTGTGAAACATCTTCTGATTTCAAGGTCGAAAAACCTTCCTCGGTTGCGGGACAGTGTGAACCCATGTCTTGATATATTAGTCTAATAACCGATACCGAAAAGGTGAAGGTTGATTGCTGTTGGGGGGATGCGGTACAAGTGGAGATCCCTTCAACTGAAGAGGACATAACCACTTACAAAGTTGGTTTCCTAAGCGTATGCACATACCCATTCACCTTAGGTCCCGTAGAATCTTTTTTGCCACCGATAGACCCAGTGATCCATATTTTTGTCGACAATATCAGGTGAAGCTCGGCCAAATCTATCCTTCCTTCTGGCAAATTGTTTACCTGATAAGGTACTTTTCGAACATGGTCGAGGGGATGCCTTTCACCCCCGACCATCTGATTAGACTGTACAGCCCTCGTCTCTATCGAGGTGGCTTGATAAAATTACAACGTCGATCTTCGAAGTCTTTCTTCGCTAGCATCGATGAAGATAAAGACTGAGGGTGGATGAGCCGCTTCGTTTGAGTCAACACTTCTTACCTGATTCTTGCTAAGAAGATGCCATTCCCCGATGAATGGAACATGAAGCTTAAGTGTCGACTCATTGAACATGTTTCATTAATTACATATTTTCTCTTCCTTTAGGACTAACTCCCTTCTGATGATGTAGCCGTCGAGTGGTACACCGATGCGATTAAGGACCTCCCGGGCTGGGTTCGACAGTTAGCTTCCACCTCCACATATGCTGAGCGCGCCTGGCGTGACTTGGCCAAAGGAAGATGGAGGCCAGGAACCATGGTGAGTTTTTATCATTGACGTATTTGAATCCCTTAATGAAATATCTCTTAATAACACGCTTAACTTTGGTGCTCATGTAGGCCTTGGAGAATCCGTTTTAATGAGGCCTCCCCCACCTGGCGAGGTAGAGACCCAAAAATATGCCAAGGATAAGAAGATAAAGAAAGAGACGCCGACGGAGTGCCCGAAGCCAAAAAAGTCGAAGCTTCGAAAACCTAGGGCCGACACGGTGGCCTTGTCTCCCGAAGTTTCTGCAAGTCTTCGTGTTGAGGACTAAGAGGGAGATGAGATTGAGGGTGAAGGCGATGCCCTCCCGTTAGTAACTCGGAGGGGAAGCGGTACCGATGCTTCAAAGCTTACTGCACCGAAGGCTGCCGAGGTGGTTCAATCTCGAGCTGAGGGGATCTCCGAAGGGAGCTCAGGCCCAGTCCCCGAACCGGCTGGTGATCAGAACGTACCTTGTGCTAAAAAGCATTTGATAGATGGGTCCAAAGAACTCAACCCCGAGGCTCCTCGAAAGCGAGAGAAGGCCCCGATCGAGCCACTCGGGGTAATTGAAGCGGACAACTCTCCGCCTGTCTCATCGTTTACTTCAGGGAAAATATGGGATGCCCAAGATATGAAGACTTTTGACGTGGGGGCATCCCATAGAGAGAATGATATATTTGCAGAGTGCTTCGTTGGGGTCGAGGAGGGCCCCGACCTTGACACCTCGTTCATTTTTGAAGAGGCCGAGAAACTTCAAAAACAGGTAATCTTCGCCTTAACAATTATATCTTGAATTTGGTTCTTGCCTTTCTGACCTCCTTCCTTTGTTTTTTAGGCCGTAATGCTCTTCGACCAAGACTTTTCCAAGTCACTAGCTGAGATGGACCACTGCGAAGATGAGCTTAGGAAACTCATGTCAGAGTCGGATGAGCTCAAGTCTCTTTATGCCAAAAGGGAGGGGGGACTCAAGGACCTTTGAGCAAGTTCAGAGAAGGCTTATCGAGAGTGAGCCGATTCCGTTGAGCAGGTAATATAGTCTTTGTGGGCTTACTTATGCTTACTCATTTTGGTGTTTAATATCTTGACTCGATTCTTGCAGCTTAAGTAGAAGGATGACCTGGTGGGGAAACTTCGGGAGGAGCTTAGGGTCAAAGATGCTGAGATCCTCGGGTTGAAGCAGCGCATGGATGATATGGCCTCCGAGAAGGATAATCTTCGAGAGAAGCTAGCCTCGGGTGAGCACCAACTTCAGGGTGCAAAGGAAGAAAGCCGTAAATATAAGGAGCTTCATGCTGAATCGGCCGCTGAGTTATCCAAAGTCAAGTCCGAAGCTGATACACTCATGTCTTCGTATCAGACTGACACTGCTGCTACAAATGCTCGGGCTAAAAAGGTATCTGCTAAAGTCGATATCAATCTAACTCGTGTCCTCTACCATGCTCGATTGGAGTCTCGAAGGCAGGCTCTCGAGGAGGCGCATGCCAAAGGTTTTGATCTTTCTGCTGAGATCGAGAAAGTGAAGGCCTTAGAAGAAAAATCGGCTGCACTGCTCATTTCCGATGAGGATTCTGCTAGTGGTTCGGAGTGTAGTGAAGACGAAGACGAAGACGAAGTCCCTAAGGGGGAAAAGTCCACTGAATATCAGGTTGCCGAAGGCCAGACCATCGAAGATGAAGCTCCTGAGGAAACTACTAAGCTTCTTTCATTTTCCTTATTTTTGTGTAAGGGCTTCGTGTGGGAGATTTGTATGATTTTGTGAACACCATTTGAATATAAAAGAATCTTTCGTTACATCTTTGTTTTGTTAATTTTCGACTTGTCTTTGAATGATATTTGGTGTTGTTGACGATCAGTCCAATGTATTGGACTTAGAATATAATACCCTTAGGTTTCATGTTCGATCAACGATCGATAATAGGTGACCACTTAGGGTCCGATCTTCGAGCTAAGCTTTAGCTCGGGACTTTCGAGTCCGAACTAGGTAAGGTTCCGAGTGTGGTGTGCTTTGGCCTTTAAGTTTTTTAAGTATCAGCCCTTAGGCTCTTTTAAGTTGGCCATTAGGCTCTTGCATATCGGCCCTTAGGCTCTTATTAGTTGGCCCTTAGGTTCTTTTAAGTTGGCCCTTAGGCTTTTTAGATTGGACCTTAGGCTCTTACTAGATTGGGTCAATTCGATCTCTAAAATGACTACAATTTCCCCCCTTTCTGGCTAAAGACTTGTAAAAATTTTGTTATGCCTTGGCATGTTTTTATATTCTTTCGAATTTCCGACGGTTCGATTGATTGGAACCTCGATTGCAAGTCGATGTGCGACGATAGTTGAATACACCGTGAGGTTTTTTCGAAGGCTGATTTTTTCGAAGCCTTCACATTATTCGGGGCTAAATTTATCAAAGCCCCTTTGCTTATGCCTAGGGTAGACTGATTTAACCGTTTTTGTGATGTATTTGAAGGCCTTTAGCTTTATGGAGGAAGTCGGACTTCTCCGAACCGTATTATTTCGTCCGTAGCCCTTTCATATGACCGTAGTCTTTTATATGGCCGTAGACTTTAGTCCCCGAGCGATATTGTAACGACCCGGCCGGTCGTTTCGTGAGATATTCCATAATATAACCCTACTGGGTGTACAATTATCCACAGAGGAATACAATATCTTTTTAGATGATTAAAATAATAAACTATAGTCTTCTTCAGATATTCCATTACGATTTCGATTATATTAGCAGTTTAATATTACTGGCAGGATTACAGGTACAACACATAAGGCATACTAGTGGGTCCTAGACTACCCGAACGTGGCATAATAGTAGCTACGCACGGACTCCCGTCTCCTCGTGCGTACGTAGCCCCCGAAGATAATAGCATGTACTTAATTAATTCACCTAGGGGGACAATTCCCCCTCACAAAGTTAGAAAGGAGACTTACCTCGCTCCGAGATTCCATAACTGGCCTCCAAGCCCTTCCGATGACTCCAAACGGATGAACAACGCCCCAAAACTATCCAAACAACGACAACCCAATGAAAATATACTCTAATATTTTCAACAATTCCAAATTATATAATTTCCCAACTCTGCTTAGTGAAATGACCAAAATGCCCACGTGCCTGGAATCCGAAATTTCTCGAAGATATATTCTACCCATAGCCTTACTAACTCAAATATACAATTTACTCAAATATTCATGCTCAATTCGTGGCTAAAAATCCAATTTCCGTTTTCTAGGTTTCTTCAATATTTCCCAAATTCCTACCAATTTCCATGCCTAATCCATGCATATAACCTTGTATCTAACTTAGAGGCAAGAAGGAGTTACTTACCTTGACATTTCATGGAGGAATCCTCTCTTTGAAGCCTCCCAAAATCGCCTAACCCCAAGAAGAAATGAAGACAAAGAACCAAAATCCTTGTTTTAAAACATTCCGCCCAGGCCGATTTCCGCACCTGCGGCTCAGTTTTCGCACCTGCGCTTCCGCAGGTGCGCCCAAATCTTCTGCACCTGCAGCCTCCTTGGCTCCAGCCCAAAATCGCACCTGCAGTTCCCTTAGCCGCACCTGCAGCCAAATCCTCGCAAGTGCGGATCACACCAGATGACAGCAATTCCAGCCTTCTCCAAACTCTCAACTTGATCTGTTAACCACCCGGAATCCACCTGAGGCCCCCGAGACCCCGTCCAATCATACCAACCTGTTCCAAAACATAATGAGGACTTGCTCGAGGCCTCAAATCACATCAAACAACATTGAAACCACGAATCGCTCTCAAATCCCAACTTCATGAACTTAGAATTTTCAAACTTCCACATCCGATGCCGAAACCTATCAAATCACGCCCGATTGACCCCAAATTTTGCGCACAAGTCATATTCAACATTACAGACCTGCTCCAACTTCCTGAATCGCATTCCGACCTCGATATCAATACTTCCACTTCCGGTCGAATTTCTCAAAAACCTTCAAATTTCTATCTTTAGCCAAAATGACTTCAAAATGACCTATGGACATCCAAATTCACTTCCGATCACGCTCCCAACTCCAGAATCACCATACGAAGCTATTCCCAGACTCGGAATCCCAAACGGACATCAACAACACTAAAATGCACTTCAAGCCTAAATTTATGAAATTCTTCTAAAATGCTAACTTCTATAATATGCATCGAAACGCTCTCGGGTTATCCAAAACCTAATCCGGACTTACGCCCAAGTCCGAAATCATCACACGAACCTGCAGGAACCTTCAGATCCTGATTCGGAGGTCGTTTACTCAAAATTCCAATCTTAGTTGATTTCTCCAACTTAAGGCTTCTGGAATGAGAATTTTCTTTCCAAATCAACTCTAAACTTCTCGAAATTCAATTCCGACCACACCTACAAGTCATAAAACCTGAAACGAAGCTGCTTACGACCTCAAACCGCTGAACGACGCGCTAGAGCTCAAAACGACTCGTCGGGTCGTTACATTCTCCCCCACTTAAACCGACGTTTGTCCTCGAACGTGCTAAGAACTGCTCTGGAGTTACCTGAAATCACTGTTTAACATTTCGAGCACCTGCCCGTGCTACCACAACCCAGTTGAGTACATTAGCTTGATCAAATCTGAAGATTTCTTCTTTTATCCATATAATAAGCTCAGAACCTAGTTCCAACACTTGAAATTTTCTGCCAGGCCTACTTCCAACATATAAACACCGTATCAACTACCACACAATATACCAGATCATGACTGCATACCTTTGCTGAATATGCACCATGCACCGCATAACTCATCATCTGACCACAATGACACTCCCAGAACCTTAACAGCCAAAATTTCACGAATCTGGTGATCCTGATGCACCTCATAACAAATATACAGACATCCTGCCATAATGCTGACGATACCACCACAACGGAGGAAATGTGCAGAAATTCATACCCAACTGCAAAGTTAACAAATCCTTGAATACCTCATCTTGACTAGAATCATCACTTCATTATGAACCTGAATAATGGTATTTGTTCTTTAATATACACCTCACATAACCTTATCGCACTGATCCCTGATCCGATAGTCCCGTCTCACCTAGTATGAACTGCTCAGACAATAAATCACCCCATCATGACCAGCTGCCTCACATGATACCACATCGCGCCAATAGGCCATAACTCGAACATGATAAATAAGAAATGATTCAGGAAGGGACTATTCAACTCACGCAACTAATATGAACGTCTCAGAAAATAGGAAGAAAAACACAAGAAAATAATTATAGGAACCTTACTCAACATCACACTGTTACGGCGTGCAACCCGATCCGAATAACATTACCCGTGGCGACGTGCCACCCGATCCACACATAAAATTTACATAAGAAGATATATATATATATATATATATATATATATATACGGAGCTGATTTGGTCACTATTACAAATTACTGAATACTGATCACAAGCACGCTAAGTGCATAATACCATCCTAGGGAGACTGATAAAGCCGTAGGCTACATAACTCAAGAACAACTATAGGAAATAGGAAATTATCTCAAGCACACTCAAGTATATACACACTCTGGATCTCAAGAGCTATCCTGCTCACATAACATCCCCACTACGCGGGACCTCAACACATAGGAAATTATCAAGCCTTTTCACAACTCACACGGCACAATCATAATAACACACAAATTTGACGAAGACGGAAAAATATCCGTTGTTCTAATACCTTTCCATGAAAAAGCGCTCTACTGAAATGAACATGCCTGGCTCATACGGAGCCCATAATCATATTTAAGTCCATCCACAAACATCGAGTCTTCCTTGCTCGCACCAACTAAGCTAATAACTTTTACTTGGGTCCATATTAACCTACTTTCTCTCATAATACACGAGAAAAACTATCATAGCCAGGACAAACACCCCACAATCCACAACCAAATGAATTGAATGCCTCTCAGGCATAACTTCTCAAATAAACAACATTGCACTTCTCTATACTAAGTCCAAATCTTCAATCCATCAAGTGACTACATGTCACACTTAAAAAATCTTTTCACGGTCATGCTTCCACGACCTTCCACACAAGGCAACAAGTCTGACCATCCACCACTGGCCATACTACGCTATAAGACAAATCAAGAACAGTAACCAGGGTACAAAGCCTCTTTCACCGAACATCAATCTCAGGTGACACTGAAGATAACACCAGCTTACTCTGAACTCTCGAATCTCTTTTTCTTGCTCTTCCGAGCTCATGACATCCTTATTAACACCAAACCGCAATCTCGATTCCTACTCCCAGTTACATACTGCTTCCCGCACCTAACATGCCAATATGAGGTAGCACAAGAATTCCATCATAACTTCTGAACCACCAATAGGGTGAAAACTTCATCATATAGAAACCTTTTACTTAACTCAATTCAAGAGTACCATATCAACACACGAGTGAATTCCCACAATCACCCAACATGCAAATCCTTAAGTAGTAGTCTATACCACCATAACCCTTCCGGGGTCCGGCTACACCTGACAGGTTATAGCACTCAAATGCTCCCACATGAAATCCGGCACGACGGCTGACAAGCCCCGCACACACCGACACAAACCACATGCATAACTAAATCACATCAATAACTGATCACTGCTGCAAACGTGCCATTTCAACCATGGCTAATCAATCTATTTGCTTTTAATCATCTTCAATTTGCCTCAGGAATAATAGCAACTTCCTTCCACTCATAGAAAACTCAACCCTCACTCATCCCGAGTGACCTTGATTCACGAGACTATGCTTCCTAAATCCCGCAACCCGTCTCATACCCTTCTGATAAATCTTTCTACGATCCGGAGTCTATTTCTCTCACTCCTCCAATACTATCCTGCATGCTGAAACATATCATAGAACATTCCAACCATCCTCCTTTTTCTCAGAAATTACTCTGCAAAAGCTCGATTCTCGATCATACTACTGCCTGAAACCCTTAAACGCCGCATTATTCACTTTTGAACTCACTAGGACCGCAATTGAGAGTCACGCACTCTGACTGGCCCCAGATGCAATCAACTCCAAGGCTCTTCTAGCACATGAACACCCCTTTCAAGGAACCACGCAACCGAGTCACTATCCTTACAACTCGCCCATGCCTTAAGCATAAATTCTGAATCTTCCAAAGCCTAGCCCTGATCCGACAGGGCCGACTTTTTTACACACTCCTCAAATTCCACGCACAATCACCATTTTACTCATTTCCCTTAGCTGAAATAACTTGCCAACACGTCGACGATCCGCGGCCCTATGAAAAGACAACCCTACAACCCAACTGAAGATGGTGGGACTCCCCCACTTAGCCCGAAGATACTCCTTGCACCACTCTAGACCCTGCCGAGATCCTTTCTGCTTTGATAACACGATCTTGCTCCACTGATCCGTCCAATTCCTCCAAATTCTCTTGCCAGCACTCCTTAAATACTCAAACTCTCAAGCATCATTCACACATTCCGCCTCCTACCGAATAGCCACTAGAACCCCTCACCGAGACCTGCCAACCCCGCCATCACTAACCTATTCACAGAAGATAACCCACCTGTGGAAATCACCCGCGGACACCTTCCAACAATGTTGAAATGCACGCTCTCTGTGACTTCAATACCCCATCCTACGCCCTGCTTCGTTTACCAACTTTAATAGTCCGTCCGCTCCTCATGGACATCCATTAAATGCGCGACAATACCTTCAAATTCCAAGCTATGCTGCCGCTCCCCCACTTTGCCACTGCTCGACTTCTGCTTCTTACACCTGGCCTCATAGAAATGGAACCACCGCCTAGTGTCACTCCAGGACCATTCTCTGTAGCTCTCAAACCAGTAGATCACCACGACCTCAAGCTCTCCGAAGATAATCTTTCTCTAGCTGCCTTCATTATAAACACTTATCCGGTACTGAACCACCACACCTCGCAGTCTCTTCCCCCCGCATTCTTCAATACTCCTTCTCAATACTCTGACCCCACACAACCGAATAAACCATAGAACCGGCAAAATTAACACATTCCATTTGATCAATGACGACGACTTCACGTCACATGTGCATATCCCACCTCACTTGAAGACATCCAGTCTTACTACTTTATCAACCCCAACCGGACCATTACTAACCCAAATGCCTTTCCTCTGCCGGAACTAAAATACCAAAGTCTCGAAATCACAATCTGAGAAGACCTCCCTTCAAACATTTCCTCATCCTTAACATACGGGCAAGCATTCTATCATCATATCGACATCACACGATAACCAATCGCAAGCATCATCACTACATGAGCATAGCCTTAACGCTCCTAGAAACACAGCTACTGAGGTGAAACAACATATTATTCTTTTGCAGGGCCATAACAACAACCCCAACCAATTATACATGGAAACATCTCGAATTACATCCGTAGCACCATTTCAACTCCCCAAATCCCTGATTCATAGCAAGCGCTCGCGACGCGTAAGATTGAGTAGGAATAAACATAGGCATAAGCCTCAAAGGAATCAAATCGCACGATAAGGAATCAAGAAGGGAAGTACTCCTAACAATCCTGTAGCCTCTCGAAGATAAGTACAGACGTCTCCGTACCGATCCGCAAGACTCTACTAGACTTGCTCATGACTCGTGAGACCTACGGGAACCTAGTGCTCTGATACCATGTTGTCATGACCCAAAATCCATACGGTCGTGATGGTGACGAACATCATTGTCAGGCAAGCCAATCATTAATTAATTGAAATAATTTTCCTATTTGAAACATTTATGAAGAAGCATTTCCTTTCACTTTATTACATATTGACCAAGTAAAATCTTGTTAATTTAAAAATAATAGTTTGAATACTACACTTTAGCATATATACCCTACCATTACCCCAGAACCTTGTGTCACAAGTACATGAGCAATTTCTAAGAATTTATACAATCATTACAAAGCCTGTCCAATATACAAATTGGACAAGGAAATTTAAAATGAACAAAAATAAATACAGTACGAGGGAGACTCTATCAGCTGCGGATCGCCTCCGGATGATGCAGCTCGCCTAAGTCTCCGAATACTCCACATTTGCTATGAAAGTACCTGTGCAATAAAATGCACAGCAAGCGTAGCATGAGTACAAAAAAAACAACGTGTACTCAGTAAGTCGCCCGCCTAACCTCAGAGAGGTAGTGACGAGAGGTAAAATTAGACACTTACTAAAGGTCAATTTATTATATTTAAGTATGACACTAAGCATGATTATCATAGGCAATTTATTAAAATCAGGATTAAATATTTTCAACTCCGTTCACGTTTAACACTTTATATCTTCGTCATATTAATAACAATTAATCAACATGGGTGATTTAATCAAATAACAATTAATCGACAGGAAGGAACAACGTCTTCCAAAATCTTTTTAATAACTTTAATCTCTGTCATTTCAATTGACAACTTAATATTCAGGCTAGTAATCAGGCAAAATCATAGCAAGTACGCAGTAAATATCATGCGCAAGCAATGCCGGAGGGTCGAACGGCGCAGACCAACAATAATAAACTGTGCACTGCCGAAGGGTCGAACAGCTCGAACCATAGATGCATTTATCTGCCCCGCTCGCGAATCGATCATGCGACGCAGTTAAAAATAATAAGGCTAGCCTGCTCACGAATCATACCTGCGACTCAAGTTCTCATATGAATACACACAAATACAGGGTCATCCTGCTCGCGAATCATAAATGCGACTCAAGCACCCAAAGTTACACATATCCACATAATAAATCCGTATTTTATCAAGAAAGCAGTTTTTCTATGGAAAGTGGTAAAAATCATTCTTAAAGGAACATGAAATATAGTTTTTAAATCTTTGTTTTGAAACTCATTTGCCAAGTTTAATGATATTCCATAATATAACCCTACTGGGTGTACAATTATCCACAGAGGAATCAAATCTCTTTTTAGATGATTAAATAATAAACTCTAGTCCTCTTCAGATATTCCATAACGATTTCGATTATATTAGCAGTTTAATATTACCGGCAGGATTACAGGTACAACACATAAGGCATGCTAGTGGGTCCTAGACTACCCGGACATGGCATAATAGTAGCTACGCACGGACTCCCGTCTCCTCGTGCGTACGTAGCCTCCGAAGATAATATCATGTACTTAATTAATTCACCTAGGGGGACAATTCCTCCTCACAAAGTTAGAAATGAGACTTACCTCGCTCCGAGATTCCATAACTGGCCTCCAAGCCCTTCTGATGACTCCAAACGGATGCACAACGCCCCAAAACTATCCAAACAACGACAACCCAATGAAAATATACTCTAATATTTTCAACAATTTCAAATTATATAATTTCCCAACCTCACTTAGTGAAATGACCAAAATGCCCTCGGGCCCACGTGCCCGGAATCCGGAATTTCTCAAAGATATATTATACCCATAGACTTACTAAGTCATACAATTTACTCAAATATTCATGCTCAATTCGTGGCTAAAAATCCAATTTCCATTTTCTAGGTTTCTTCAAATATTTCCAAAATTCCTACCAATTCCATGCCTAATCCATGCATATTATCTTGTATTAACTTAGAGGCATGAAGGAGCTACTTACCTTGACATTACATGAAGGAATCCTCTCTTTGAATCCTCCCAAAATTGCCTAAGCCTAAGAAGAAATGAAGACAAATGAACCAAAATCCTTGTTTTAAAACATTCTGCCCAGGCCGATTTTCGCACCTGCGGCCCCTTTTTCCCACTTGCTCTTCTGCAGGTGCGCCCAAATCTTCCACATATGCGGCCTCCTTGGATCTAGCCCAAAATCCCACCTGCGGTTCCCTTAGCCGCACCTGCAGCCAAATCCTCGCAAGTGCGGATCACACCAGATGACAACAATTTCAGCCTTCTTCAAACACTCAACTTGATCCGTTAACCACCAGGAATCCACCTGAGGCCCCCGGGACCCCGTCCAATCATATCAACCTGTTCCAAAACATAATGCGGAATTGCTCGAGCCCTCAAATCACATCAAACAACATCGAAACCACGAATCGCACTCAAATCCCAACTTTATGAACTTAGAATTTTCAACTTCTACATCCGATGCCGAAACCTATCAAATCACGCCCGATTGACCCCAAATTTTGTACACAAGTCATATTCAACATTACAGACCTTCTCCAACTTCCAAAATCGCATTCCGACCTTGATATCAAAACTTCCAGTTCCAGTCGGATTTCTAAAAAACCTTCAAATTTCTATCTTTAGCCAAATGACTTCAAAATGACCTATGGACATCCAAATTCACTTCCGATCGCGCTCCCAACTCCATAATCACCGTACGAAGCTATTCCCAGACTCGGAATCCCAAACGAACATCAACAACGCTGAAATGCACTTCAAGCCCAAATTTATGAAATTCTTCTAAAATTCTAACTTCCACAATATGCATCGAAACGCTCCCGGGTTATCCAAAACCCGATCCGAACATACACCCAAGTCCGAAATCATCATACAAACCTGCAGGAACCTTCAGATCCTGATTCATAGGTCGTTTACTCAAAATTCCAATCTTAGTTGATTTCTCCAACTTAAGGCTTCTGAAATGAGAATTTTCTTTCCAAATCAACTCTAAACTTCCCGAAATTCAATTCCGACCACACCTATAAGTCATAACACCTGAAAGGAAGCTGCTCACGACCTCAAACCGCTGAACGACGCGCTAGAGCTCAAAACGGCCGGTCAGGTCGTTACATAAACAACCTCAGAATGAGATTTGAGTGACGCCAACAACTTCGTATGATGATTTTGGATTTCGGCGCGCGTCCGAAATTTGGGTTTTGAGGTCCATAGATTAATTTGAGGTAATTCGGCGAAAATTAGAATTTTGGCGATTTCGGCCGATAGGTGAAAATTTGATATCGAGCTCGGAATGGGATTCCAAAAGTGGCTGTAGGTTTGGAGTGTCATTTGTGACATGTGTGTCAAATTTCAGGTCATTCGGACTAATTTTGATGTGTTTCAGCATCAGTTGTGGATTTTGGAAATTTCATAGTTCATAGGATTGAATCCATGCATAATTTGCAATTTTGATGTTATGTGAAGGGGTTTGAGGTCTCGACTAAGTTCGTATGGAGCTATAGGATTGGTTGGTATGTTTGGTCGAGGTTCCGGGGGCCTCGGGTTTGTTTCGGGTGGTGAACAGATTATTTTTGGATATTTAGAGTTGCTGACTTGCTGGTTTTTAGAGCTCTAGTGTTTTTCCGTACCTGCAGATGGGTAGCCGTAGGTGCGAGGTCGCAGGCGCGGAAGGGAAGCTGCAGATGCGGAACTTGGGGAGCCAGGCCTGAGGCGCATATGCGAGGGTTTTGGCCGCACCTGCGAGTCCGCTGGTGCGTGACCTTAAGCGCAGGTGCGAAGTTGTGGGAGTTAGTGACTTCCGCAGGTGCGACTGGTTAGAACGCAGGTGAGGAATGTACAGGTGCGAGAAATGTCGGCAGGTGCGAGGATTACTGGGTTGAAAAGGGGACATAATCGAGGTTTGTTCATTTTTCACTCCATTTTTAGATTTTGATCTCGGGAAAAGGCGATTCTTTGGCGGATTCTCAAAGGAATCTTGTGGGTAATGTTTTCTCACTCGAATTTGGTTTATTTCATTAATTAATTGTGGTTTTCCTCATTTTATCAAGGAGATTGACAGTAAAAGTTTGGAAATGGGAGAAAAAGTTTCCCAATTGGAAATCCGAGATTTGAGTGAGATGTTGACGTCAGTTTTTGATGATTTTTGTTCGAGTATTCTCATAATAGAGCGGGTGTTCATAATTTGTAAATTTTACTCGATTCCGAGACGTGGGCCCAGGGTACGTTTTGGACAATTTTCATAATTTCGCATCTTATCTTCGAATTTATTGGTTAAACTAGTCGCTTGTAGTATTATTCACATGATGCTATTGATTTGATTAGATTTGGGCCATTGGGAGTCGGATACCCATGGCGAGAACGTGATTTCAGTTTGATTTGAGCGGTTGAGGTAAGTATCTTGCCTAACCTTGTGTGGGGAAATTACCCCTTAGGATTTGAGTCTTCTATGTGATTGTAGCTCGTGTACGCGAGGTGACGAGCGCGTGCTCGGAATTATTTGTGGAAAGTTGTCCTTTTAGGAATCTTAGATCCTTATATTCGCCGAGTATAAATTGTTCTTAGTATGATTTAATTCCCTAATTTCTAGTGTCATGTTTATTTGCTTAAATGTGGAAGTTCTTTACTTTCGGATTTACTCCTATTGCCTATTTGACTCCTAATTGACTTATCTGAAGATTTTATTTCCTTTACTGTCAAGCTATGTCTTCTTAACTGCTTATCTCCAATTTGCAATTGTCTTCATCTCAACCTATAATTGTTTTGGTCTTAAATGAAGTTATGATTATCCTCTACTGCTTGTCCTTAAGTGGAAATTGTTGAATATTCTCTTAACTGCTCAACCTTAAAAGAAGTTTAGATATTCTATACCTTCGTGACTTGACCTTATATGGAGTTATCCAATTTGTGATTGATTTCTTATTGTTCACTCGTGTAATTAGGTGTGGTTGTTACATGCCATTTTCCTTCCTTGTTGAGTGATTCGTATTATGCCTAGCTCTCCGTATTATGTTTATTTCCCGTGAACTAGTTTTGCCTATCTTGTGGTCGAAGATTCTTGAGTTTGTCACGACCCAAAATCCATAAGGTTGTGGTGGCGTCGGAGATCAATGTCAGGCAAGCCAAAACATTAATTAATTGAAATAAATTTTCGGTTTTAACATTTATGAAAAATATTTTCTTTCACTTTATTACATATTAACCAAATAAAAATATGTTAAATAAAACAATGGTTTAAATATTTAAACTTTAAAAAATATATCCCAACACTTCCCAGAACCCGGTGTCACAAGTACATGAGCAATTTCTAAGAATTTATACAATCATCACAAAGCCTGTCCGAAATACAAATTGGACAAGGAAATTTAAAATGAAAATAAATACAATACGAGGGAGACTCTGTCAGTTGCGGATCGCCTCTGGATGATACAGCTCGCTTAAGTCTCCGAATCCTCCACATTTCTATGAAAGTACCTGTGCAATAAAATGCACAACAA
>ML317673.1:0-10946 GCA_005239505.1 Nicotiana paniculata
GATGCATGACCAGACCTCTGGTAGAGAAAACTCCCTATGAATTACTTAAAGGGAGAAATCCCACCATATCCCACTTTAGGGCTTTTGGATGCAAGTGTTTTGTACATAATAATGGAAAAGACTCCCTAGGAAAATTTGACCCCAGAAGTAATGAGGGAGTATTCTTGGGATATTCATCACATAGCAAAGCTTATAAAGTGTATAATAAAAGAAATATGTGTGTAGAAGAAAGTATAGATTTTGTCTTTGATGAAACTAACATTCTTACTGAGAAACAAGAACCTGAAGATGAGGATCTTGGATTGGTAAGAAGCAGTAATCACATTGAAGCAAGCATGGAAGGTGGAAAAGTTGATGGACGAGGTTCAACTACCCCAAGCATCATGACAGGGGGAATTCAACATATGCAACCTGGCCCTGATCCTGCTTCACAGCAACAAGTCACCATGGAATCGTCTAGGAATGAACAGCTGGTACTTAAACCACACAGATATCAGAGTTCTCACCCTCTTGAGAACATCATAACAGATTTGGCATCCGGAATCAAAACAAGATTATCCTTGAAAAATTTGTGTGTGTTTGACGCCTTTCTATCCATGATCGAACCAAAGAACATTGGTAAAGACCTACAAGATGTTGATGGGGTAAATGCCATGCAAGAAGAGCTGAATCATTTTGAAAGAAGTCAAGTATGGCACTTGGTACCCATGCCACTAGATAGATCAGTGATTGGTACCAAGTGGGTCTTGAGGAACAAGCTCGATGAGGATGGAACTGTTACAAGGAACAAGGCAAGATTATTTGTTCAAGGGTATAGTCAAGAAGAAGGAATTGACTATGATGAGACCCTTGCCCATGTGGCAAGACTTGAGGCAGTCAGACTTCTTATATCGTTTGCTGCACACATGGAATTCACTCTTCATCAGATGGATGTTAAGAGTGCCTTTCTCAATGGCTATCTGAAGGAAGATGTATTTGTCAAGAAGCCTCTAGGTTTTGAAAGCAAGGAGTCACCTGACCACGTATACAAACTCGACAAGGCTCTATATGGTCTCAAACAAGCACCAAGAGCATGATACGAACGATTATCAAAATTCCTGCTAGAACATGGGTACAAACGAGGCAAAATTGATAGTACCTTGTCCTTAAGGGAAAGGGGTAAGGATCTCCTAGTTGTGCAAATATATGTGGATGATATCATATTTGGGGCGACTTCTGAAAAAATGAGCAAGGAATTTGCTATGTTAAGGGAAGTGAATTTGAGATGAGTATGATGGGTGAGCTAAACTTTTTCTTAGGCTTGCAAATTAATAAAAACCCAAATGGAACAATGATCCACCAACAAACGTATGTGAAAGAATTGCTCAAGAATATTAAAATGGAAGACTCAAAAGAAATAGACACTCTCATAGCCACAGCTACCAAATTGGATGTGGATGAACCTCGTTCATCTGTTGATCAGAAGTTATACAGAGGGATGATTGGGTCTCTATTATATCTCACTGCCAGAAGACCTGATATTTTGTTCAGTGTGGGATTGTGTGCTAGGTTTTAGGCAAATCCAAAGGAGTCCCACCTCACTACAGTAAAGAGAATTTTGAGATATTTGAAAGGCACCACTAATTTGTGCCTTTGGTATCCTAAAGGTAGTAATTTTTACCTTGTAGGATATGCTGATGTTCATTATGCAGGATTCCTGGTTGACAGGAAAAGTACTTCAGGTATGGCTCACTTTTTGGGTTCATGCCTTGTGTCTTGGGCTACCAAGAAACAGAATTCAGTAGCCTTGTCTACTGCTGAGGCTGAACATGTGGTTGCAGCCTCATGTTGTGCCCAGTTGTTATGGATCAAACAACAACTCATGGACTTCGGTGTTGATGTGGGATGCATTCCTATTTTTTGTGATAACACTAGTGCTATTAGTATGACGAAGAACCCGGTTCATCACAAAAGGGCTAAGCACATTGATGCTAGGCACTATTTCCTAAGGGATAACTATGAAAAAGGAATGATCTCAATCGAATTTTGTGCTACTAATCATGAAATTGCAGATATATTCACTAAAGCACTTAGTAGGGAGCATTTTGAGAGAAACGGGCTAGAATTAGGGATGATTAAGATCACCTGATTGAAAAATATATATATATATATATGAATTTTTTTTTATTTTGGCTAGAAAATTTTAATTAGGTACTTAATCAGATTAATAATTGCTCAGCATCGTGTCTTTATTGCCATAATCTTCTGCCATGTATTAATATGATTCCCTGGATACTAATAATGTTTATCTATCTTTTTAAATTGAGGCAATTTAAAGAACTCTAACAGGATGAACCTGGTTCACCTATGCTGATTCATCTGACTGACAAGGTACGTACTCTTCTTCATATATTAATTCAATTACGGTCACACATGAGCATGATTCTATCTATATTTGGTTCATTTCAAAGTCTTTGTACTAATCCCTAAATAAACTCGTTCCAAGAAGTCCCATTAGTACTCAATTAGCCTAAAACTAGGGAACTCTCAACCATCAAATCAATGACACTCTTACAACTATTAGACTTCCACTTGAATAAATTTTTTACCCGTTGTATAATTAATAGCCATATTTTATAAAAGGAAATCATTACTCCTGTCTTCATAAAGATACCTTCAAACCAAGTTCAACTCATACTACACAACCCAAAACTTACAACTCGTCCGTTCTTCCTAACCATACATAAAAATGTCTTCACCACCACCAGCTTCTTCTTCTAATTCACCACTTAATTGTGATTATGATGGAGGACATTTTGAATCTTTCTCCAATTCTCCATCCGTTTACAGTTCTGAATCTCTAGAAATTACATCAACACATAAAAATACACCCATTCCTGAACCCACTCCAAATCTTACTCCTGCCCCCAAGAATCGTCGTGTCAAAGTTATTGCCCGGAAATCTGTTGCTTCTGGGGCTAGGGAAAAATTCTTGGAGGATCTTATTAAAGAAGACAAAGGTACAAAGGAAGACGCACCTGGTTCAACTAGTTTTGAAAAAGGTAATCTTGAAATAGATTCTGAATTTACTTCTGCTGATAAAAGATTCGTGTCGGTTGGGTCTGTTATTGATGTTGAAGTACCTGGAAGGCAGAGGGGTGGTAGAAAAGAAAGAATTCTTGAGAGATAGGGAAAAGAAGTTCTGAGGGGATCTAGGGAGGATGGCACCACGCTGGTTATCAGTGGTCCCATTCCTAAAACTGTTGGAGAAAATGTCACTGATTTAGGGGGAAGCATAGTTGAGGAAGCTGCAGCAGGTCTTGCAAGTCTGAAAAAAGGAAAAGATGAACCTGGTTCATCTGGGGAAGAAACATTGGCTGAAAGGCTGAAGAAACTGGGGGAGTCCTATAACCCCAAGAAAAGAAGGAGTCAGAAGCCCAAGAAGGTAACTCACCCAGTTCCTTCAAAGAAAAGAAAAATTGTTGATGTTGCTGATGTTCCTGCTCCAAAAGTAAGAGCTACTCGTAGCACTATGAGAGATGAAGAAGAGAAATTAGATAAGGTTCTAAAAGAGAGCAAGAAGAAGAGGGCAGCAAAAAGAAAAGCAAAAGTTGCAGAGCCTGTTGAGGCTATTGAGATTGAAGAGACTGCGTTGGATCTGGTCCAACAGGAGGAGCAACCTGCTCTAGGTGTGGCTGAGACACCAAAACCCACAAAGGCTAATGCTTCTTCAAAGAAGTTAGCTAGAATGTTTGTCACACCAACAAGATCTGTTAAGAGGACCAGGGCCAAGCCAAAGAAAGTGAAAATTGTTGAGGATGATGATGCAGATTGGAGTGGAGAGAAGGAGAAAGAAAAGAACGAGGGTGTTTTTCACCAGATGCTTTCTCTCCTACAATCCAAGACCATAACCTCCTTAGCACCTTCCCATCCTTAGGCTTTCCAGAGCTTCCAAAACCCCTCTTTAGACCAGTTATTCAGTTTCAATTATTTTTACTCTGTTTTTTGCTCATGGTTGGTTTGTTTTTATTTTTCTGTATGGTGGTTGATAGTCGTTACTAATCAATGACTTTTGCTTTTAGTTATTGACTTGTCTCAATTTCTTAGTTAGCTAACATTTATTGGCTCCTTGTGTTGATTAATCATGATGTGCACCTGCAGCTGCCTCAATGGCCATGAGTAATAATTAATAAATCTGGTAAGTGTATCGTTTTGTAAACTTTTTGATGATGCCAAAAGGGAGAAGATATGTGCTGAGCGTTTTCAAAAAATTTTAAAAGTGATATTTGTAACCTAATGAACCTGGATTCTCTATGATTAATGCTTAAAACCATATAAAGTGTTTGAAGTGTATACAGGATTAAGCACAGAGTTTGTCATCATCAAAAAGGGGGAATTTGTTGACCCATGTCATGCACAGTTTTGAAGATTGACAAATAGATGACCAGTTGAACCAGGTCCATCAAAGCACACATCTTGAACTAAATATCTGGCACATGAACCGTATATGCATAGGAGATATTTGTGAATGTGAAATATCAATGAACCAAAAGATTGTCTCCTAAGGTGAAAAGGTTGCAAACTGATGAGAAGATTGAAATCGAATTCAGCAAGGAAAGTAACAAAAGAACGGAAGTTTAGTTTGGTACGAATTTGTTCACCCAGGTAGAGTTGGACTACAATTGGACGACAAGCTCAACTGACTCTATAAATACTTGATGTATTTCTGCTGGAATTGGACACGCACAAAAGCTAAAGTGAATCAAAAGTCTGAAAGCAAAGTTCCCAGAGTCAATTTTCTAGCAGAGTCGTTGTGTGATTAAAAGGCTACAGATCAACTAGAAGAACCAGTTCCATCTGATTGATTATTGAGTCTAGTTAATTGTAGTAGGAGTTTTAATATTGTATCTTTCAGCTTTCATAGAAGCAATTGTAATAGGTACGCATTGTTTAACTTAGAGTAACTTGAGTCATGTAGAAATTAGCTAGGGGCTAGTTACTACAAAGGGATTAGAGTTAGTCCTAGAATTACAAAAGAGTTTATTTTTTAAGTCTGTTTGGCTCAGAGTATTTAGTGAAGAGTTTGCGCAAATCCTACTTAGGAGTAGGTCGTGGTTTTTTCACCTTTTGAGTCAGGTGTTTTTCACATAAAAATCCTTGTGTTTTTACTTTACTGCTTTTAATATTCCGCGACAGTAGAAGTAAGTACATCAAGATGAACCAGGTTCTTCTATTTAGACAGCACTCGAAAATTGGGTACCACAGAAAGTAACTTATCTTCTTGTGTGGTATTAACGTCTAAAACATCAATAATATCACGATCCGGTTGTGGTTAGAGTGATACAAAATGGTGGATGAAGTTTTTGTGTTAGTTGACATTTTCGATGGATACTGCAAATGTGCTAATAGATCTCCTTGTGAGACACCCAGATGGTGAACGCTAAAATAGTACAGCTAGATATGAGTACTACAAACATAGGAACAGGAATACTGGAAGGGGTAAATATTACCATAGTGTGGCTCCCGTCCCTAGTAGAGCAATAATGTTTGCAACGAAAAGCCAATGGATGGAGCAAGAGGAGCTAAAAGCAAAATAATATTTTGTTCAAATTTTCAGAATAAAGTGATAGATAGAAATATTAGCTGGGAAGTACGAAGAGGGATAATGGAGCATTATGAGCGAGATTTGATACATGGATGGAAACGGTAGAGTGTTACAGAATCCATAGTCAAATGAAGAGAGAGAGGAGAGAGAGAGACGAGAGGTGATGGGCCTTATGACAACAAAAGAGTATAGGCCATACATTTATATTCTCATTTTGGGAAATAAGTTCGCGACTATAACGTGACTAACAGAAGCAAAAGTTAGACCCCAGAGTAATAGAAATCAGTATGAACTGGTGAACAAGATAAACTAAACATGAATTAGAAACTCAGTCATTTGATAATAGTCAACATCATGAGAATTTTAAACTGCATTCCAGCAATAATAGAATGGACAACAGAAGAAGATCCATGATGAATTCTGATATTGGTCATTCGGGGAGACGCTTCCCTAAAGCAAGCAATATGAGCAAAGTTAACCTTAAGGGACCGTATGTGCCAGTTACACTAAGTGTCTGCATCACGAGTGAGGAATTTTGTTATCCTTGGTACAGAAGGATTACCGCAAGGCGAGTAAGGGTCATTGATGATGCGAAAGGATGCAAAAGATAAAGAGGAAAAACATCTATAGGCAGGTCGTCATGGATCTAAGTCTTAGTACTCCTCTAAGGGGGGGAATATGGAATGATAAAGGAAGAATGAGATAAAAATAAGAAAGGGATCAGATTGAACTTATCTAAATTCTACATATATGCTATGATTCCAGAACGTTATGTAAGCACGACGTCAAAAAAAAGGAAAGCAAGGGTTCCTTCCGGGATGTTATTGATAGATAAGAAGCCAGTACGTGAGGTATGTTAAGACCAGAAAATAACCCCAAGAGAGATTATGTTAAATATGGATATGAGAATGGGTCAACGAGTAGTTAGTAGTTGATTCAGAAAGAGCCCAGTTATGCCTAGACAAGAGGATAAAGACAAATCACCAAATCGATGCAAGATAATCATAGGGAACCCCAACTGAGGAATTCAGCCTCGGAGTTATGACATTGTATACTTGAGATATATTCATATAAGATTTGGAGAAGTTAAAAAGGTACTGTATGAGTACTACGGAAGTAAAAGAGAATTCCACTGGGAAGACAGCCAAAATATCAGTTCAGAAGCAACCCTACAATCACAAGGGCGTGGAGGTAAGTAACTACGGATAATTAGAGGCGCAGAAGAACATCAAAAATTCAATCGGGTATACAATGTAATAAGCCCGCAGCTTTACAAGAGCTAGAGGGTCCTCCCTAAGTACTACAATGAAATACTAGCTAAGGAAAATAAGGAAGAAGGCTTCAACCTAAACTCAGTGACCTAAAGAGGAAGTGGTCTTATAACAACAATCTCACAACAACATTGTAAGCACTCCAAAGGAAAGTGGTGCCTACCGTGGATAATGAACGAGAAGTAAAATTAAAAGTAATATCCAAGATCATATGAGTTGCACGAAAACTCTGACATGTGTGGGCACTAAGATAAGCTGAGTATGGACAAAACAAGAGCGCAGAAAGACCAGGAAAAGTAATAGCTTACATTGAAAGAAAGCTAAGATGGAATGAAAGAAATTATTCGATCAATGATCCAGAGTGGGTCACATTATGAACGTACTTAAGGGTTCGGGGTTTTATACATACAGCATATACAGCCGTAGAAAATTCTAGTATGCGTTAAAAGAAAGAATTGAGCCCAGGTCGTAGACGAAGGATTAAATTGTTAAATGATTGTATCGTGCATATTCCTCAACGCCCATGAAAGGCTAAATAGAAAAACTAATACCATGTACCACATATCGGGAGATAACTTACGCCGACATAAAGGCTGATCAGAAGAAGGAGGAAACTAAAGAGTTACATCAACGAAGTAAATCAGGAATCCTGTTATTGGACCCAGAAGCTATAGGAATCATGATTGAGAACATAGAAGAATCTCTCTTAATATTGGAGGTGCAAGAGAGATAGTACAACAACTATATTCTATAATGGCTCTACGATAAAGCCAGTTATAAGAAGTACCAGCCTCATAAGAAGTTAGTATGGAGCTCCCACCAGATTATATAGGCACTAGAGGTGCAAGTATTATAATAGAGCTTCAAATGGTGGATGTAAATTATACCTATGTGGGAGGAAGGTTATGAAGGAAAGATAGAAGAATGTAAAGTGATATTTTAAAGTAAGTAAGGTAAAGGTGAACAACGTAGGAAATACTCAAGTATAAAAGGATGAGAGTGGTCCATACTTCAGGTAAAAGACTAGAAGTGCTGGATTTAGTATCCAGCAATGATAGTAGCGTCATCAGTGGCATACCTTCCAGAGAGTAAAAAGAGAGTTAGAGACGATGTGATGTCTCGCTTGATGTTCCTGAAAAGCATAAGGGAATCGATCGCAAGCTAAAGTATGATAGAACGACAAGGTTTTAGAAACACAAGAGTAAGGATAAGAAGAAGGCAAGTGAGAAGGTGACGATAATAGATAAGTCCTCGGGATTAAACCCATTAAAACAAAGGAGCTGATGGTCCCTCTAAGTTATAGAAAGCTCAATATAACCTAAATGAACTCAAAGAAGTGTAAGACTAGTAGCATTTGGATAAGATGGAATGATGCCTGAGGGTGTAATTGTAATAGATAAAGGATGATGTTTGGGCCTTCGATTGAGTAATGATTTCATGAAGTGTACAGAATTAAAATACCCACATAAGGTAAACCACATTGGGATGTTATAAAAAATGGTTATGGAAGTATAGTATAGTATCACCCCTAGGTGGATCAATCTAAATACTCCAGATGTCCCCAATAAGACGCGAGCCCTAGCGACGCTATTACATAAAAGATCAAGTTATCAGTGGTATATGATGAATCAACATAGATGGATAAAAATTTAACAGTATGAGATGAAATTAGACCATCAGTCTTAAGGATAAACAATGAGAGTAACCTGGAGTTGGTTGCACACCTTAGTAATGATAAATTAAAGTAAGAGTTATGGTGTAGTATGACCTACCTAAGTGAAGAAAAGTCACATGGATGGATAACCAGGTCTATGAAATAAAATATAGCTATATTCGCAAGTTCTACAAAGTACCCAGCGAAGAACTTCAGTACACCTATAGATGCCCAGAGAGGCATCCTATTAAGACTTGTATATGTTGACAAAGTAAGGCCTATATATTGGCTAAAAGCTTGAGGAAAAAAGAGATAAGAGTCGAATAGGCACACTTACAAAGTCAGTATCGTAGAGGTTGCATGGTAGAAAGTAACAACATTTACGAGATTAGAATAAATTCAATCATAAGTCATGGCATGGGAAAAAGTCCTAAAAGGGGAAAATGCCCTGGCATTTGGATTTATTCACGGAACAATTGCCTAAATGGCAAAGAGAGTATTAAGGTATTCAAAAGAGCTATAAGTTCTGAAAATGATAAGTGCATCAGCCAACATTAGAGGACGAATATTCCAAAGAGGGGAATGATGTTACATCCCGCATTTTCGTAGGTTTGAGTTTCGTCGTAAGTTAATCAATGTAATATTGGGAGTGGGATTATTTCAAGATTATAAGCATTATGCTATTTCAAACAAGTGATGAGTAAATTCGTGAAGGTGAGAGGGGAAGCAAGTCAAAGAAAATGAATTTTCGTCCAAGTTAACATATTTGGATAAAATACGGGTCGTGCGATAATACTCGATATTTTCAGACTAATACCATACAAGGTATCATATGACCATGATAGTGGAATGTATATAGTGTATTAAAAATAAGTAAAATTTTAAGAAATTTTAGACAATTCTTAATTATGCAGGTAATTGGTTAATTACCGGGTAACGAAATATTACCTAACTAAATTAATTAAAAAAAACAGAACTTTGGATAACTACCAAAGTAACAATGTGGAAGCAAGAAGAGAGAGTCTAATGACTCTTGTTTTAGATTCTATATTAACAAGACACTTGGACAATCTATTTAACCTTAAAGAAAAAATTCCATCACCATTATGCTCATTTTGGCATCAAAATTCCATTTGGAAAAATATTTAAAAGTTCATATCAGACTTTATAGTACAATAAGCAACGAAAATTCTTATATTGGTAAAGAAGTTCATACGAAATTGTATTGCGTAATAAAAATGGGATCTTGCAATTATAAGGGAGTATGGTGCAATCCTTCTCAAGAATATCACATGGATTTTTCCCTACTCCAGGTATGTTAAGGCTAAGCCTTTTCTTCATTTTGGCATGATCTCATAATTACACGAGTTTGATAATGAAGCATAAAGACAAATTCATATCCCGGAAATTACGTATATTTTGCTAGTCTCGCAAGTTACAATATTTTCTTTATCGGGACTTCATATTCATTTGATTATTTCCTTCTTCCGTTCAAGAGAGCAGAGTGTCTATATATATACAGTATCACAGTATTTTTATTACCGCAGAGTTATAATCGATGGGCAGGCCCCTATTGGGAAACCTCTAATCAGATGGTAAGTTATATATCGAGCCTACTGTGGTCGAGTGCCTATGAGCGAGCCCAGTTGGTCGAGATACAAAGCCTAGTATGGTCCATCACCTATGAGCGATCCTACTACGGCAGAGCATTTATACATATATATATATATATATATATATATATATATATATATATATATATATATACATATCGAGCCTTATAGGGTCGGACAGCTATTTTACTTACTATATTGAGAGAGTTGAGTCAGTATCAGCAGGTAAGCATATCTTCAGATTATCTTTGACTTCCAGCTACCTGCAGTTATTACATTATTAGTTCAGTTTTAGCTCTCAGTATATTTCCTTACATACTCGGTACATTATTTCATACTGACGTCCCTTTTCTAGGGACGTTGCATTTCATGCGTGCAGGTTCAAACGGACAGACGGGTAGGCCTCCTCGTTAAGTGTTGCTCGAGTTCAGCTTAATCGGTAAGCTCCATGCCTTTCGGAGTTGCCGGTTCTAGTGCCTTATTTACATCTTATATATATGTATATATGTTATGAGTAGGTCGGGGAGCTGTTCCGATCACAGTATATCCATCGGTAGAGGCTTGTACACATATCCTGTCAGTTATAGTAGTATGTTAGGCTTGCAGACCTTGTATGTATATTTGGTTGGGTTGGCAGCTGTAATAATTATAACGGCCTTGTCGGCCGAGTTTTATATTGACATTTAGTCAGCATTTGCAGTTGTCTTACAATGTGGCCGATGGTCAAAGTATGATATTGTATGTTCAAAGTATCTTAGTTGCAATTTGGTATGCAGGGATAGGTAAGGCACTGGGTACCAGTATCGCCCCCCCCCCCCCCCCCC
>MDKI01276465.1:0-11101 GCA_005239505.1 Nicotiana paniculata
TATATATATATATATATATATATATATATATATATATATATATATATATTCAACTACCAGTATTAGATACTTAAACTAAAGGAATTCTACGCTAAAATATTATACTTTACTATGTTAAAAGGCTCTACATTTTACTACGGTAAAAGACTCTACATTTTACTACGATAAAATGTTCTACATTTTACTACACTAAAAAATAAACTAAACTAAATATAAACAACAAATACATTTAATCACAAATAAAATACAAAAAGGCATGGAAACACAAATATATAAGTCCGGATATTAACAAATAAATTAATTTCACAATTTTATATTTTCTTATACAACACTTATATTTAAGTCCGGATAAATATAACATACTAGTTTCGCAAATAAAACATAAAACGAAATAGAACACATTGAAATCAACTAATATACATTATTATAAAAGTTTCAACATAAAATAAAGCGAAATACCTCGATTTAGTGTTTTCAGAAAGCAAATTAGTTGAAAATTTGACTCTGAAAGAGTGAACCCACAATAATACGATGCTCTACTCCGAAGTGGGACCTACGTTCTACACCTTTGGTGTGACGGTGGAGCCCAATTTTTTTTTACTGTAACGAGGGGGGACCAAAATAGGGAGAAGTGAAAAAATGGGGGAGAAGACGATCTGGTGGGGTTGAGGAAGACGAAGAGGATTAAATAAAGGGTATAGTGCGGAAAAAGAAAACGCTATATGTATAGCGCACAAAAGGACTGCGCTATACTGGGGCAGCCAGAAAGTCAGAGGTATAACGCACTAATTTTGTGCGCTATACCTTAACGGCAAAAGTTGCCGTTAAGGTATAACGCATAAAATTAGTCTGTTATATATACTTTTGTAACTTTTTTTTTACCACCGATTAAAGTTCTTTTTGTCCAAAAGGACATTATTTTGGTTCCGGGCTCAGATCTGAGGGATCTAAATCTCTAAATATAAGTTCAATATGGAAAGAAGAGGGGAGAGATGAGAGAAGAAAAGAAAAATAGTGTAACTAAATTCTTTGATTGAAGACACAAATAATGGATTGAGAGTTTTAAGGTGAATTGTATATATTTTGTAATTAAAATATATTTAGATCGGGTAAATACCAAAACATAAATATTTTTCGTAATAAAATTTCGAATAGTGTCTAAGAATGAAATTTTTTAGTATAAATACATTTTCCAGAAAATTCATGGAAGGTAAAAGATGATGTAGCTTTGCCTTGGACATTTACTATTGCACACTAGGGGTGGGCATAAAATCCGATAAAACCGAATTCCGAACCGAACCGAATTAATTCGATATTTCGGTTTCGATTTTTTTGGTTTATTTCGGTACGGAAATTTCGATATTTTGGTAATTTGGTTCGGTATACGGTATTGAAATTTTGGTATCTCAGTATACCGAAATACCGAAATAGTATAGTCCGAGCACAACTTCTTCTTTTTTAATTTTTTTGCCCAATAACCTTAAGCCCAGACCCCAAAAGTCCAAGACACCTATTAATTTAATATTTCTCGTATTACTACTAAGAAAACAAAAAAAGTGAAATTGATATCTTAAACTATGAGTAGAAAAGTATTTAAAATCAATAGAAAAAGTTTCCTTTTCGATGACTTATTTTTCTAACTTTAAATTAGAAAGTAAGATAGTTACTTCTATTTCAATTTGAATATTTAGCTAACATTATTTCGGTAAAGATCATTAACAAACAGATTGACCGATCATTTTCAGTTTAATACAAGTTGTATTGGTTTCAAAAGTCGAAGAGCTACAGATTTGAATAAGCAGAAGCCTCGTAACATAGATTTGGTTTAAACCGAAACTGTACCGAATCAAAATAAGAAATATCGAACCGTACCGAAATATTTTGGTATGGTATTTTATATACACAATTAATAAACCGAATACCGAAATACCAAACCGAAATTTTTGAATACCGAACCGAAGTACCGAATGCCCGGCCAATTGCACACGGTTACGATTTTCACAAAAAGACCTTCATAATGACCGTTTTAACCTCGATCAAAGCGCCAATGGGAGTGCATCAATGCACCCTTGCAAGCAAGAAGTCAACCGGTAAGTAAAGTAATTAGAACTCAATCGATACGCATACAGGTGGTGGATCTGAGAGAGAAGAAAGCGCAAATAAAGAAAAAAGAAGAGAGAGAGAAAGAGCTATTTAGAGAGAGAGTGTGAGTGTGTGAGATCTAAGAGGGAGGGAGCTGACCCATAATCCCTTTGATCAAAAGATGGGGTGCTCGTTCTCGGGGTTGAATGCACTATACGACGCCGTTAATGGTGGTGGGGATGTTTGGATCAATGAGAATCGCTTCAGAATCGTCCGGCAGCTCGGCGAGGGTGGCTTTGCGTACGTTTTCCTGGTCAAGGAGGTCATCTCTGACACTTCTAACCCTGGCCTTTCCAACAAATTCAAGGACTCTTCTCACCTCTCTGGTACACACACACACTCTCTCTCTCTCTCTATTTATAGCTAAATTCATATTTTACTTGTGGTCTGACAATTGGGTCAGCTTAGTGCCTAACGGGTTTTGCTCCTTTTCTCCAATTGTATGCGATTTGCTCTGGCTTTTCATTACTAATAGTTACTACTACAAGTCAATATCAATCGATAATATGATTTTTCCATGTGTTCTTATGGTTGCACTCAGCGATGATGGACTGGGATTGGGGTCTCTGCTCTAATTTGCTGTGTACTCTAACCTCCATGCTTTTCTATTTCTTGGATCAGAGTATATATGCGTATGTAGGGTGATCATCTTCAAATTTGGATTTTTTATGATTCATTGATGTTAGAGTGGTTTAAATATCTAAAAAACTGATGCTGGAGTGGTTTGGCAATATTGCTCAAATTCTCTATTTACTAGAAGCTTATTCTACTCCGAAATGTGCTTCTTTCCTGTGCACTTGTATAGTTTGCTGCAGTGACCTGACCTAAATTCTGTACTTGTAAAATATCCTCCCTAACCCAACTTTTCCATTCAGAGAAAAAGTGAAATACCAAGATAAATGAACTCAATTGCATATTCTTCAGCATCAGGAATGAACATTAGGAGCACTTGGGTATCTTATTCTTTCTTTTCCCCTCTGATTTGTTTTCTTTCCTAATGATGTTTCTACTAGAAGTAGTTCTTCAATTCCTTTTGCCAGTTAGTAGGTCAAACTTGTGGTTACTGGCCCAGTCTACTCTGATTCATGAACTCTCTCTCTTTGAAAAGGAAGTGCAAAGAATAAGCTTTGTCTTTGAACCTTGGTACAATTATTGTATTCATGTTCTTTTATTCTGTAAAATAACATTTGAAAAACTCTCTTAATGTGCAGATGATGGAACTTATGCTATGAAAAAGGTTCTTATTCAGAACACTGAACAGTTGGAGTTGGTGAAAGAGGAAATCCGTGTTTCATCTCTATTTACTCATCGCAATCTGCTTCCTCTCCTTGATCATGCTATCATCGCGGTCAAGGTAATTTCTGCAGGAACCTTGCACCCCACCCCACCCTTACCCCCACCCACCCATAAAAAAAGAAACCAGCTCCGCATTCTGATCTCTTTTGTTAGTAATTGACTGATGTCCATGTCAAGGCTTTGTGTGAACAAGAAGGCTTTGCGCAATTAGGTAGTGGAAAAAAATTTAAATTGAGATTGCGGTATCATCCATGATAGGTTATCATATGCTATTCCAGGAACTTTTAGATGTACCCTGAGGAACTGAATTCTTAAAGATGTACCACTCACTCTTCAGTCCCAAAATACAACAACAACAACTACCCAGTCGAATCCCACAAGTGGGGTCTGAGGAGGGTAATGTATACGCGGACCTTACCTGTATCCTAGAATTTCGGCTAAAATGATGGTTGAATTCTAAATGTTACAGAGCTTGAACGATCATGTGGATTGCCAAACAAGTTTTCTCTGTAGTACTTTACTTTGAGAAACACAACTCTTTTTTTGCCTTTCTTCTTTTGTGGGGGGTTTTAACGGGGGAGGAAATAGTGGCAAACAATCACATAAAGTGATGAGGTATTGCTCTTCCAACATTCTCTGCTTATTTGGCGGGGAATATGCGCAAGTTATAATCATGTTACAGCTGTATTGCACAATGCCTGCTGATTTATGTCTTCCTTGTACCCTTTCCTCTACAACATGTTCCATTTCCATTATATTCTATATAAATACCTTACTCTGTTGGATAGGCTGCGCCAGATCAATCCTGGAAGCATGAAGCTTACTTGTTGTTTCCGGTACATTTGGATGGGACTTTACTGGATAATGCCACAGCCATGAAAGCTAAGAAAGAATTCTTTTCCACTTCGGACGTTCTTCAAATATTTCGTCAGGTGAATTAAGGATCAGTTTTTTGCAAATGTGCATTTTTATGGATGTTTGTGAAAATATAAGAGGACATAATCAACTTTGGAGCCTAGAATGTATTTTAACTTTTAAGAAACATTATTATGCAGCTTTGTGCAGGACTCAAGCATATGCATAGCTTTGATCCTCCTTATGCACATAATGATGTCAAACCTGGTAATGTCCTTTTAACTCATAGAAAAGGACAGCCACCTCTTGCAGTGTTAATGGATTTTGGAAGTACACGTCCTGCAAGAAGGCAAATCCGCTCTCGTTCAGAGGCCTTGCAGCTGCAGGTACTTCCATATCCTTTTTTAAATGTATACATATATTCTGCTATTTGTATGCCTGTAAAGTTCTAATAGGTTCCTTCTTTTGAGCATGTCTGGGCTGAATGTTTTCACCAATACCGTTACCTTTATATGTAAATTGCAAGTAGTAGTTAATTCATATTGTGTTCTTGGTTGACACCCATTTCTTACATACTATTTTCTGCACACGTGCGTTGCACGTGTGTTCCATACTAATCAATATAAATATTTTATAATGGTTGTAGAAATAATATTAGAATAGCTTAGCATTTTTAGTTTTGTGTAAGAAAATAAAAGAATAAATTAAATATGCTGAAATTTTCTTTTAACACTAAGTAATGAGTGCGAACAATCCATGAGATCGCTTCTTATAATTATAAAAGAAAAGAAAAGTAAAGGGGGATAACTGTATAATAGTTCAAATTAATATTGTGTCATGATCTGTTCTGTCGAATAAGATCACTGCATAAGACAATATGAAGAACAATTTCACATTCCTACTCCATATTATTACATAGAATAGGCTAAAGATAAAAGGAGGCTAACTTTGACGCTTACAAGAAATCACAAAAAGAAAATAAAATTACTATTTCTTTTAACTTTTCCAATAGCAAAAACAAGACTACAAAAATTTTGAAATAGTTTCAAGTACCTTTTTGTTATTGTCGTCGGCTTTTTGATGATTTCAATTCTGAGAGTGGTGCTCTAGCTCCCAGTGAGCTCTAATCATCGGCTAAAACTTCTACTAAGATTGAAAAAAGTGTAGACTTGTCTTCAAGGATGGAAGGATCTTCCACAAAAAGGAAGATGCCTGTCGTTCGTACTCATCGGTCATCGCCAACCAACTACCACTACCTTGATCACGATTCCGATTCCTATGGGTCACAAATGACGACACAATCAATTCTTGCCATTACGCTCTGGCTTTAGCATCTGCCAAGCACCTCTAAGTGAAAAATAGAAAAAACTGAATTTCAATTGGATACCCTTTTTCTCTGTTCCAGGTACAAGTCAAGTTGAATTTACAAAAGAGAATTCAATGTTAGAAGTATTCTAATCCATATATGTACTATGTAACAAGGTGAAATAGGCGGCCACACTCTCTCTCTCTCTTACTTTCTTTCATTTAGTTAGGCGTGGTAAAGGATCTCGCTCAAAAGAAACTCTTCACCTAATGATTTGGTCGAGTCTAAGAAGCTGAAAGGTTTTGCAAGAACTTTGCCTAGCTCCTAGTGATTCCATTAAGCTGAAAGGTTTTGGCAAGATTAAGTTATATCAGAAGGCTTTGATAAAGTGAAGTCGGAAGAAAATAAGCTTTTTAATAGTAAGAGCATTACATAATACTTATAGATGTTAGCTGATCATTGATCACAATTTAATTACTCTCTAATGATTTTCTGCAACGGATGAAATAATTCTTCGTTGCTTTCATTCTTTGGGATACAAAAAGGCATACTAACTTTATGACGTAATAATTAAATTTTGTAACTAAATCATTACTTTTATTTGATAAAGTAATTGAACTTACACGTGTGACTGTTTTACCTGTACTAATGAAATGTTTCATGTTTGAATTCTGACAAGAAAACTAAAATTCAAAATGACAATAAGAGCTAGTCATGTAATTATATTTCTCATTTGCGGCAATTAACCACGTTTTTTTTCTTTCCAGATTTTACTTCTACTTTTTAGTTATTTATTTAAATAAAATTGTTATTTTGATAGATATATATTAAGAATTCATTTGGAATGCATACAAAACTGAAAGGTCAAGATAAGGGAAAATAAATAAGATAGAATATGGGAGCGGTTAAAATTAACTCTAACATGTACATGTATTACGGCTAATTGAAGAGACTCAACACCATTATCATGGTGATTAATTATTACTATTTATTATTGAATAGATTTGACCTTTTTTTATTTATTAGAATGCAAGTTTACATTTTTGCACAGTTTTATAGAGTTGTGTTTGATTGAAGGACAAAACTGTCACTCAGTTTTTTATGGGTATTTTCGTAATCTAAGTTTAACTTTAGGGGCTTCCCACTTATAGTATGATCACTCCTTAACTCATTCTGTTGCATTTTCATTAATTTGCTTTCTTTTCTGGTGCTGATAATGTAGGAATGGGCATCTGAGCACGTTTCCGCACCTTTCCGAGCGCCTGAATTATGGGATTGCCCAAGCCAATGTGATATTGACGAAAGAACTGATATCTGGTCATTAGGTTGTACATTATATGCAATAATGTAAGAATCCTCTCAACTCTTTTTAATACTTGAAGCTCTTTCTGTGCAAGAAAGTGAAATCCTATGACCCGTACACAGCTGATAGTTCCATCAAGATTGTCCAAAAGTTGGCTCAACTATCCTATTTCTTGCACATGCTGTGCATGGACGTAGCATTAGTATTTTGGTGCTTGTACTACGTCTTGTGCAACCGCTCTTTTTTGGAGCTGGTATTCCAAAGTAGCATCGATGGGTCAATCAGATGGAGTTTTGTTAAATAAACGTGATTGGAGCTCCCTACTCTTACACTGAGACTACTTTAGCATGCCAGTACTTTTCTCATCGTGGTGTTAGTTTTCATGTCTTATTTTATTTATTTATTTTTTCTGAGACAAAGTAATTGAGTTGTTTCCTATCATTGGCATTTCAAAGGATAGAGATATTTGTTGACCATGAAAGTGGTTTCTATGTGGTGTATATATCAGTAAGAAGTAACCAATCTTTTCATCGTCACTATTGCAGGTATGGAGTATCTCCCTTTGAGTATGCGCTTGGGGAATCTGGTGGAAGTCTGCAGCTGGCTATTGTAAATGCACAGATAAAGTGGCCAGCTGGGCCTAAACCTCCATATCCTGAAGCTCTTCACCAATTTGTGACATGGATGCTTCAACCTCAGGGGACAGTTCGACCTCGCATAGATGATATCATAATTCATGTTGACAAATTGATCTCAAAGTTCTCTCAATGAAAGTATAGGACAAGATTTGTTGGGTTAGTTTACGGATGAATCATCTTATAACATCTTTTAGCTTATTACATAACTTACTGCAAGTTACTATTCTTGACTTTTCCCTGTTAAAATGTGAGAGAAGCAGCAATAGTTTGCTATTGTTTAGCTTGTATTCCATGGCAAGAGGCTTTTGCAGTCATACGTTTTTATTTATAATTATTGAATGGTGAATCATCCACTCTATAGCGAATTTAGCTGTTTACAGTTTTGGATGAGTTGCTCAAATATGCAGCGAATTTAGCTGTTTACAGTTGAAGGCAACCCGGTGCACTAAGCTCTCGCTAAGCGTTGGGTCTGGGGAAGGGTTGAAACAAATTAAATTGAAAGTTCATCCGAAGAGCTCATAATTCCAATAATGAAACTCGTTTTTATACACATGATTGGAACTCCGAATAAAGGGATTGGCTGTAATTTTCCTAGTTTAATTGTTCATCAACATCAATGTCGTGTTGGTGCTCCCAACACGACATACTTGCCAGCGAAGCCTATAATGCCTCGAACCTTTGCTGCATCATAATCCATGTTTTTTTTTTATCTTAGCTACTGAAGGATTAGTCTTTGTGCTCATCATCAGATTCAGAATCTGCAAATCATTTTTAAAAAGTGCAGTGTAAGATCACAAGCTATCATGTTGGAAGTATAGATGATAAATGAAGCAAGGTTATTTACCTGATCGGACATCATCAGTAATATGGCCTTTTGTTATGAGATGGTTAACCATCCGTAAGATGAGTCTCATCCAAAAGATGTGAAGAACAAGCAAGCAAACCAGCAGTGAATTGAACAAAAAGTAAAGTATGGTTCCTTCACTCCGGTGCTTCTCTGTGTCCACTACGAAAAGAATTTCGTAGCTGCAGAGTTGAAAAAGATGTTCATGTCATGGAATGGTACAGAGAAAATGAACTAACAGAAAACAACAAGCTCAATTATAAATAAACTTTGGGCTAATTTCCTTTACTGCTAAATAAATACTACTACTAGTATACTACTTCCTGTGCTTCGGAGTAGTATGACACATAAATTGAAAATATGTTACTATGAGCATAGTGGTAATGGTTGATTTAACTGTAGTGAACTCACCATGTGCTTCGGAGTACCCAGAAGGGAAAGCAGATTATACGAAGTGATGCAAAAGACAATGCGAAAATTAAGAAAAAACTATCAGAAATCCTTTGGAAGCCACTGTATCTTGACATCTTTGCAATCTCCATAAATACATCACTTCCGTCATGAATTGCTAGAACCACTGATCCAACACGGGTTAACCTGCAGAAAATAGAATGCTCAAAACTCACACTAACATCTTTCTGCTAAATAATAATACTCGAAAAAGGCGATTTTTTGGATCAAGGTTGGCCTTCATACCCGAATATGTAAGACAACACAATGAGTGAAACTGTTGTTATGTGATGAACCATTTGGGCAGCAAAATCTTTGCGTCTTGTTTCCCAGTAGAGCAATGCAAATATGGAGTATAAGTAAAACCCTCCAGCATACATGTACAACCCTTTCAGCTTTAATCTGCCATATTCAAAGTAACCAGGTTATAAAATAAACACTATGTTCCTGATTCAGATATAAATATAAAATCTTAGAAGATGTCAAGAACTTTACTTCATTTTTAAATCAGGCCAAACCAGATCTCCAGGTCCTGCCCAAAAATATCGAGTATTTGTGAACCAAGGCTCATTACAAGTAACAGCAAGTGCCAATATCTCAGCAGATAGAAAATATACTAATTTCCATGCTGACTCTTTGAATTTGTTGATCCTTCTCCCCCTTCTACCGCCATCGATATTTACCAACTTTTGCTCATTTCCAAAAATCATGCGCTTAGCTAATGCCTAGTAGCATCATGGTAAAAAATATATTGGCCGGAGCAAATCAATCTCAGATTTTCAAGAGAAAAAAAAAGCATTAGAGAAAGCAAAGGCAGATTTTTGCTTACCTCGAAAACAAATCTGTCGAGTATGAATCGAACGATGGGAAAGAATAGAGCGAAAAAGATGAGAAAAATAAAATCTTTGTACTCAGGGTAAGACTCTTTCTCCCAATCAACTGAAGCAGCTGCTTGATACAATTTCTCCATCTCAAGCTTCTTTTCGAATCAATGAATATGATGAACTTAATTTGTGTTTGTACAGAAAAACAGAAGTTGAGTTTGTTAGAATGATTGCCAAAAGTGCTGGAAAAGTTGAGGGTAATTAAATAGTTCTTAATTAGTAGCAAAGTCAGACTATTCTCTTTGTGATATCTCCTGGAAGTTTCACTGAGGAATTTTAGTAGAAAAAATCAAAATCTGTCGGGTCGACTCGTTGATGAAAAGAATGTAACTTTTAGTCCCACTTGGGTGTAAAGGACAAGAACCCCCACATTGTCGATAAGAAAATAATCAAAACCTGACAAATATTTCTTTCTATTTGAAATATGGAAAAATAGTTAGTCGTACATGATTAAGCTCATAATATCAGATGCGTAAATAAATCAAATGCTTATAATCAGTCATAAGTCATAAGTCATAAGTCATAAGTTGGTTATTCTTAATTTGATAAACTTTTATTAGTTTATCCTTAACAATATCTTTTAATTCACAAAATATTTTTTTCAAAATAAATTTTCTTACTTTCTCTTCATTCCATGTTTGTTATTCATCCTTTTCTTCGTAAAGAAACTTTTTAATTTATCAGTTTATTAAAAAAAGTAATGATTTAAAGAAGTTTCTACTAATAAGCAGGGGCGGATGCCAAAAAATTACACTGTATATAAGGCAAAATTTATTTTTTACTTTTATATATTAAGTTTTGAACCCCCTTAACACAACTTAGAAGTGTAGTTTAGTGGTCAAGGAGATTTAAAAAAACTTGATAAGGTCATAAGTTCAATTTTCACTAGCTACAATTTTTTTTTTTAACCCCCTTCGAAAATTGAACCTATACGATTTGTCCAAATACCTCAAGTGTGACAGATTGGATGAGTCATGAGTGACATAAGCATGTTAAATGGATTGAGTCGAATTTAAGCTTTCAAAGTTTTAAGATAAAATAAGCTACTAAAAGAGATCTATTCAACAAGTTGATTATATCGAAGGGTGTAGCTAAAAAGTATTACCATATACGTATAATAATAATATATTAATTATTCAGTTCTCTAATCGTCATATATATTTGTAGCGAGCTAAGGAGTCAAAGTGATAATTTCCTACCAACTTATAAGTTTGATCATATTGACAATATCCTTTGAGAATAAAGTTTTTGTAGAGAAGATATACTCCAACGATTATTGAGAATGTGTTGATATTAAATGCTTTAATGTCTTATATATATATATATATAACATTGATCTATAGAGAGGTGATGTGACACTTCTCCTAGGCTAAGTAATATACT
>MDKI01057526.1:0-37879 GCA_005239505.1 Nicotiana paniculata
AAATCCTATATTACTTGTCGACCACGTACACTTGCGTGTGCATTGGGAATTCAACCAACACCAGTCTTCTAGGTAGAGTTACTGCCACAATGACTTGTCCTCGGCCATAGTCCCATTCCCTTTGATGACTTCTCAACCGCTTCTCTGGGTAGGCCTTTTGTAAGCGGATCTGGTACATTATCTTTTGACTTTACATAGTCAATTATGATAATTCTACTAGTGAGTAGTTTTCTAATGGTATTATGCCTTCGTCGAATGTGACGAGATTTACCGTTATACATAACGCTCCCAGCTCTTCCTATTGTTGCTTGACTGTCGCAATGTATGCATACAGGTTTGGGAAAAAATGGAATGTCTTCTAAGAAATTCCAGAGCCATTCAACTTCTTCATCGGCCTTGTCTAAAGCTATAAACTGTGACTCCATTGTATAGCGGGCGATGCATTTCTGTTTAGACAACTTCCAAGACACTGCTCCTCCACCAAAATTAAAAGCGTATCCACTTGTGGATTTTGATTCCGTTGATCCGGTGATCCAATTTTCATCACTATATCCCTCAACAACTGCGGTATAATTATTGTAATGAAATGCATAGTCTTGGGTATATTTTAAATATCCTAAAACTCGTTTCATTTCTATCCAATGAGCTTGGTTGGGATTACTTGTGTATCGACTAATATTACTTATCGCACAAGCTATATCAGGTCGTGTACAATTCATAATGTACATCAAAGTTCCCAACAATCGAGCATATTCCAATTGAGACTTGCTTTGACCTTTATTCTTTACAAGAGTATGGTTTAAATCAATTGGAATTTTTGCTTATTTAAATTCCAAATATTTGAACCTTTCAAGTACCATTTTAATATAATGAGATTGATACAAAGCTAGACCTTGAGGAGTTTGACAGATCTTAATTCCCAAAATTAAATCGGCAACTCCTAAATCTTCCATATCAAACTTACTAGTAAGCATGCGCTTAGTAGTATTTATGTTAACAATGTCGTTACTCATTATCAACATATCATCCACATATAAACAAACAATGCCTATTTGATTTGGAGTATTCTTAACGTAAACACATTTGTCACACTCATTGATCTTGAAACCATTTGACAACATTGTTTGGTCAAATTTCGCATGCCATTGTTTTGGTGCTTGTTTTAGTCCGTAAAGTGACTTAACAAGTCGATACACCTTATTTTCTTTTCCTGGAACTACACCCTTCAGGTTGTTCCATATAGATTTCTTTCTCTAAATTTCCATTTAAGAAGGTTGTCTTTACATCCTTCTGATGGATTTGAAGGACATACATGGCGACAGACGTTATTAACACCCTGATAGATGTAATCTTTGTTACTGGCGAGTATGTGCCAAAGTAATCAAGACCTTCTCGTTGTCTAAACCTTTTAACAACTAACCTTGCCTTATAATTGTCAATAGTACCATCAACTTTCATTTTCCTTTTGAAATCCATTTAGAACCCAAAGGTTATTTCCCAGAGGAAGATCAACCAATTCCTAAGTATGATTACTTAATATGGATTCCATCTCACTATTGACTGCCTCTTTTCAATAATGTACTTCCGAGGAAGATCTTGCTTCTTTGAACGTTGAGGCTCATTTTCCAACAAATATGTCAGAAAGTCTGGTCCAAAGGAAGTAGTTGTCCTTTGACGTTTACTACATCTTAGTTTTTCCTCATTAAAGTAATTTCCTTTTCTTCTTCTCGAGGTCTCTTAGGTTTTTCACTAGATGACTCACATTCATTTTTATATGGATAAATATTCTCAAAGAATTCAGCATTATCGGATTCGATTACTGTATTAATATGAATGTCAAGATTTTTTGATTTATGAACCAAAAAGCGATATGTTTTACTATTTCTTGCATATCCAATGAAAATAATCTTCACCCTTTTGGGTTTAGGAATTTGCACTTCAGCCAAACACCCCCACACTTTAAAATATTTTAAGTTAGGTTTCCTACCTTTCCATTTTTCATATGGAATATATTGTGTTTTGTTATGGGGAACTCGGTTTAGTATTTGATTCGCTGCAATAATAGCTTCCCCCCACAAGTTTTGAGGTAAACCCGAACTTATCAATAAGGCATTCATCATCTCCATTAACTAACTATTCTTTCTTTCCGCAATTCCATTAGATTGCGGTGAGTAAATGGAAGTTATTTGGTGAATAATGCCATATTCCAAACATATTTCTTCAAAAGGAGATTCATATTCACCACCCTATCATTTATTGTCATTTTGATCTTTTTGTTTAGTTGCGTTTCAACTTCATTTTTGTATTGCTTGAATGCCTCAATTGCTTTATCTTTACTATTAAGTAAGTAATATAGCAATATCTAGTATTGTCGTCAGTAAAAGTTATAAAATACTTTTTCCCACCGCCAGATGGTATTGACTTCATGTCGCAAATATATGTGTGAATTAAGTCTAAATGATTTGAATTCCTTTCAATTGACTTATAAGGATGTTTGACATACTTTGATTCCACACATATTTGACATTTCGGGTTATTGCATTCAAACTTAGGAAATACTTCTAAATTAATCATTTTTCGCAAAGTTTTGAAGTTGACGTGGCCTAAACGTTCATGCCATAAATTATTTGACTCAACCAAGTAAGAAGAAGCTGAAATTTTATTCATATCAATGGCAATTACATTGAATTTGAAAAGGCCCTCCGTAAGGTAGCCTTTTCCTACATACATTTAATTCTTACTAACGACAACCTTGTGGGAAACAAAAATACACTTAAATCCATTCTTGACTAGAATGTGATGTCGAGACTAAATTCTTCCGCATTTCAGGAACATGAATGTAACGACTCGACCGGTCGTTTTGAGAATTTAAGCTCTGTTGAGTGGCATAAGGCCTTGAACAACTTCACATTATGTATATCGACCTACGTGCATGGTTGGATTCAGTTACCGGATGATTCAAAGTTGAACTGGAAGAAGGACTGTTGTTTTGGAAGCTTAAACAGTGAAGTTTTGACCGAAATTTGACTTTTATGTAAACGGCTCTGAAACGAGCTATGGTTGATGTTAGCAGCTTCGTATGGTGACTTTGGGCTGAGGAGCGCGTCTAGAATGTATTTTCGAGATCTGTGGTAGATTTAGGCTTGAATTGACGAAAGTTAGATTTTCGGTGATTTCGACCGATAGGTGAAATTTTGATATCGAGCCCAAAACGGAATTTCGGAATTGGCTGTAGGTTCATAATTTCATTTGTGACCTGTGTGTCAAATTTGAGGTCAATCGGACTAGTTTTGACGTGTTTCGGCATCGTTTGTAGCTTTGGAAAGAATGCTTAGTTCTTAGGCTTGAAGTCATGTCTAATCCTTATATTTTGTGTTATGTGATGTGGTTTGAAGGCTCGACTAGGTTGAAATGAGGTTATGGGACTGGTTTGTGGTTTTGGTTGAGGTCATGGGGGCCTCGGGTGTATTTCGGATGCTCAACGGGAAGGATTTTGGACTTAGGCTATTGCTGGTGTGAAACCTTCTGGTTTTTCCGCATCTGCGGATAGGGGACCGCAGGTGAGAGTCCGCAGAAGTGGAGGAATGATCGCAAATGCGGCATGGGCTAAACTGGAGAAGGACCGCAGTTGTTGAGGATGGGCCGCACCTACAAAGTCGCAGGTGCGGAGTTTGGATGCTTAAGTGATCGTGCGCAGGTGCGCACCTGGGACCACATGTGTGATAAATTAGCCGCATGTGCGGTCATCGCTAGGCAGAGAGTTTATATTCGAGCGTTTGTTCATTTTCACTCCATTTTTGATTTTGAGCTCGGGAGAAGGCGATTCTTTGACGGATTTTCAAAGGAATCTTGTGGGTAACGATTTATTACTCGAATTTGTTTTATTGCATTAATCTATTGTGTTTTTACTCATTTAGTCAAGGAGTTTGAGAGTAAAAGTTTGGAAATGGGAGAAAAAGTTCCCTAAAAATCCGAGATTTGAGTGAGATTTGACGTCGGATTTTGATGATTCTTGTTCGAGTGTTCTCATAAATGAGTGGGTGTTCATAATTTGTACATTTTACCCGATTTCGAGACGTGGGCCCAGGGTACTTTATGTGCAATTTTCCTAATTTTGCGTCTTAGCTTCGAATTTATTAGTTAAACTAGTTGCTTGTAGTATTATTTACACGATGCTATTGATTTGATTAGATTTGGGCCATTTGGAGTCGGGTACTCGTGGCAAGAACTTGATTTCAAGTTTGATCCGAGCGGTTGAGTTAAGTATCTTGCCTAATCTTGTGTGGGGAATTACCCCTTAGGATTTGAGTCTTCTATGTTGATTTTTGTCCGTGTACGCGAGATGACGAGTGTGTGCTTAGGCTTATTTGTAGAAGGTTAACCTTTAGGCTCATAAGGTCCTTATATTCACCTCATATGAAGTTGCTCTTGATATGTTTGAGTTCTTATTTGCTAGTTTCACCTCGACATGCTTTGATTAGAGATAATTACTTTAGGATTTATCCTTACCGCCTACTTGACCCTGTTTGACTTAACCACAGGTTTTACCTTTCTTTCATCATGCTATATTTTCATAAACTACCTATAATTAATTGAATCGTTGAATATCCCTCGTAATTGCTCAACCTCATAAGGGGTTTAGATAACTTATATCTTAGTCGACTTGTCCTTACTTGGAATTATTTGACTTGTGTTGTCTTCTCATTGTTGACTTGATTTTGTGGATTTGTTGCTTGTCTATTTTTCCCTAGTCAACCTGTTCTCTTTACACTTAGTATTCTTTACCGTGATTATTCCTTGTGAACGATGTTCTACTGTTTCCTTGTGATTTGAAGTTCTTGCATTGATTTATTCGCCGTACCTTGTGTTATTGTCATGATTGCTTTGTATTTGATGTGGTAATGTACGAGTTCTCTGTCGTGCTATAATTGTGGTCTTTGGTTGTTGCACTGCATATTTAAATTGGGGACTACAGACGTATTCTGGGAGATCCCCTCTGTACTGCATATTTAAATTGGGGACTACAGAAGTATTCTGTGAGATCCGCCTTGTACTGCATATTTAAATTGGGGACTACAAACATATTCTGGGAGATCCCCCCTGTACTGCATATTTACTTTGGGACTACGGACGTATTCTGGGAGATCCCCATCACTCTGCATATTTACTTTGGGACTACAGACGTATTCCGGGAGATCCCCTAACACTGCATATTTACTTTGGGACTACGGAGGTATTCCGGGAGATCCCCCAACATTGAATATTTACTTTGGGACTACAGACGTATTCCGGGCGATCCCCCAGCACTGCATATAGTTTTGGGACTACGGACGTATTTCGGGAGATCCTCTTTATTGTGTGATAAATTCAGAACTACGGGACAGGATCCCTGTGAGTTGAAGTTCCTGCATTGATTTATTCGTCGTACCTTGTGTCATTGTCATGATTGCTTTGTATTTGATGTGGTGATGTACGAGTTCTCTGCCTTGCTATAATTGTGGTCTTTGGTTGTTGCATTGTATATTTAAATTGGGGACTACAGACGTATTATGGGAGATCCCCCCCCTGTACTGCATATTTAAATTGGGGACTACAGATGTATTCTGGGAGATCCCCTCTGTACTGCATATTTACTTTGGGACTACGGACGTATTCCGGGAGATCCCCCAGCACTGCATATTTACTTTGGGAGTACAAACGTATTCTGGGAGATCCCCCAGTACTGCATATATACTTTGGGACTACAGACGTATTCCGGGAGATGCCCCAACACTGCATATTGTTTTGGGACTAAAGACGTATTCCGGGAGATCCTCTGTATTGTGTGATAAATTCAGAACTATGGGACGGGATCCCGGTAGACTTTATCAAAGGAATTATGTTTGAAAGACAATTATTTGGAAAGTACAATTTGAAAACAATTACCTTGAATAAAACTATGTTTGAAGAACATTCCTTTGGAAAAAGAATATTTGAAAAATGTTCATGTTAAACAAAACCATGTTGAAAGATGTTCCTTTGGAAAAGAATATTTGAAAATGCTTATGTTAAATAAAAAACTATGTTGAAGGATATCCCTTTGGAAAAGAATATTTGGAAAATGTTTATGTTGAAGAAAACTATGTTTAAATGACACTTTCTTTGGAGAAGTATATTTGAAAAGATTTTATCTTGAAGAAAACTATGTCTGAGAGACATCTCTTGGGAAAAATTATAGTTCAAAAGAATTTCCCTTTAAAAAAGATATTACCTTAAAGATTTCAATATAGAAACTTGCGGGTGAAAGTTTACACTCGAAGATTTTTTACCATTTTAATGGTATTTGTGGCTAAGGCCTAGTGTGGAGACGAATGCAGTGTTGAGTTACTACTTGTCCTTATTGTGTTTTGATTTCCGGACTTGGGTTGTGTTCCCGTCCATCCATTCTGTGTATTATTATGATGTTTCGTCGTTAATTGTTGTATTTCCTTCCGCATTGTAGTTGTTATGTTGTTAACTATATTGTGTAGTCATTAGATAGGTGTCATGCCCTGTCATTCCTATATTTATGCCTGTTAATTTATTAGACCAGTGGGTGTCTTGACTAGTCCTCGTCACTACTTCACTGAGGTTAGTCTTGATACTTACTGGGCACCGCTGTGGTGTGCTCATTCTACACTTCTGCACATTTTTGTGCAGATCCAGGTATCGATCGTTAGTAGCTGTGCGGGTTCTTGTTGAGGAGACTCAAGGTAAACCTGTCGTCGCATTCGCAGGATTCAGAGTCACCTTCCTATTCTGTATTTACATTGTTTTACTTACTTCCAAACAATTGTATTTAGAAGTTGTAGTAACCTTATAGAGCTTATGACTTGTACTACCCGGTTTTGGGAATATGCGTATAAATGAATTCTTTATTTCAGGAAAATATTTGATTTTTTTGTTTATTATTGTTGCTATTCCATGAGTATTAGGCTTACATAGTCCTTAAGACTAGGTTCCATCACGATACCCAACAAAGGGAAATTTGGGTCGTGACAAGTTGGTATCAGAGCTCTAGGTTCATAGGTGCTACGAGTCATAAGCGAGTTTAATATAGTCTTGCGGGTCAGTATGGAGACGTTTGTACTTATCTTCGAGAGGCTACCGAACTATTAGGACAATTCCATTTCTTTCATTCCTATCGTGCGAGTTCATTGACCTTGAAGTTTGAAATTTATCATTATATTCTCTCACAGATGGTGAGGACACGAGCCGCGGTTCCTGATGATGTTACCCACGAAACAGATGTCGTTAGGGGCCGACACCGAGGTCGATGAGGAGCACGTGCCATAGTTAGGCCACCTACCAGAGCAGCCGTTGAGGAGCCACCAGCAGTTCCAGTTGGGAGGCAGGCACCGGAGGCGCCTGTTGTTACCCCCGGGCTACAGGAGACTTTAGCACAGTTCCTGAGCATGTTTGGTATATTGGCTCAGGCGGGGTTATTTCAGGTTGCATCAGTTACTTCACCGACCGGGGGAGGAGCCCAGACTCCTAGCGTCCATGTCACGACCCCAAATCCTAAACCGGCCGTGATGACACCTATCGTGGAACTAGGCTAGCCAATAATCATATGTTCACAATTTCTTTTAAAATCCCATTTCCAAAATTCGAGCATTTCATAAATATACGGACATTACTGAATAAAGTAGGTCAACATTATACAATACTGCCAACCGCAAAACCCGGAGCCAACGTGTCATGAGCATCAAGAAGAATAAGTCAAAATATATTGTCATAATACAAAACCTCCGAATGAAATCTAGATACAATAGGGAGGGAAAAACAGAGATGTTGCGGACGCTGAATAGCTGCCTCTATATCCCGCAAATCTGGCTCCGCTGCGAAATAAAGGCTAATACTCAATATCTGCTCTTGAATCTGCACACAGAGGTGCAGGGAGTAATGTGAGTACACCAACTCAGTAGTAATGAAAATAAATCAGGTCTTAGCAGTAAGAAACACATAAAATAAATGTCATCAAATCACAAGAGGCACAACCTTCCTTTCCAACAGTATAACATAGATATGCGAAATCATCAAGCCTCAAAACCAACTTCAGAAAAACCCTTTAAAAATGTATATTTTTCAACTTCAACCGAAAGGTTTAGCATAAAAATGGAATGAATCATAAAGAGGCCCCTCGGGCAAAACATATTTCATAAGCTCAGCGTGAAAGTAGTAAAATCATAAGCAGCACCTTGGGCAAAACATGAATCATAATCAGCCCCTCGGGCATGCCTCACAGTCACTCAGAATCAGTCCCTCAGCACCTCACAGTCACTCAGCACCTCACAGTCACTCATGCCTCCCAATCACTCGTCATTTGTCACTCGACACTCGGCACTCAGCACTCGGCACTCGGTAGGTACTTGCGCTCACTTGGGGTATGTACAAACTCAGACTTCGGAGAGGCTCCTTCACCCAAGCGCTAATAACCAAGCCAAATCATGGGATCAATCACTCTCAGGCTCCCGACGTGTCTCATATCATAAATATCCTCACAACATTGGCCCTCGGTCTCACTCAGCCAGACACTCTCAACATGCCACTCGGGCTATAAATAAAACGGGGTTCTTGACCCAAATAGTATTTCATTTCGAAAAATCGTAATATCATCAAATAGGAGTGTCAACAATTTCACAAGAAAGACTGAGTGTAAAATCATAGTTTCAAAGTAGTGAGAATATCAGTAAAATAGCTCCCAAGGGGTTAAAACAGATCGGCACTAGGCCCCAAATATGGTTTACGGCCAAAATATTACATAATTCTTTATAACATAATTTAACATAAGGTTTTGAGTAAATATGCAACTCACCAGTTGCTGCAGAGAGGACCTAGTCCAATCCAAAAATCAGTACGCGCCACCTACTCGTCATCCGACATGTGCGCCATTCCAAAATCAGTGAGAAAATATGCAGTCCGGGGTTCCATACCCTCAGGACAAGGTGTATAACCATTACTTACCTCTACCGGGCCGCGACACTAGTCCGCATTGCTCTTGCCCCTCAAATTGGCTCCCGATTGCTCCGAATCTATCCAAAACCAATTTAACATCATCAATATATATCAAAGGAACTCAACCCAATCGAAATTATCAAATTAAACAAGAATCTTGAAATTCGGCCAAACCCGAGCCCCGAGCCCACGTCTCGGAACTCAAAATTTTTTACATCACTAGAAACCTCGTCCTCCCACGATCCTAATCAAACCAAAATCATCACAATAAGATTACAATTGCCTAGTCAAAACCTCAAAAGAATTTCCAATTCTCCACCCCTTCTTCCCAACCTTTTCCTACTCAAATCCTTAAAGTTTCAAGCCTAATCCGAACAAAATAGCATAGGAACAACATTAGCAACCAAAGAACTTACCTTTCCTGAAGAATCTTGAGTTTCCCTCTCCAAATCGCCTTCAAAGGACTCCTCCCGCATGCAAAATGGTGAAAAATAAGAAATTTTTGCAGAGGGCCCTTTTATACTATTTTTTCCAGTCATTTCCGCTCCTGCGGACCTTTAGCCGCACCTGCGGACCCGCGCCTGCGGTCCCAGGTGCGCTCCTACGGAATCTTACTTAACGGACCAATTCCGCGTCTGCGGCCACTTCTACGCACCTGCGGCTTCGCAGGTGCAATGCACCTTCCGCACCTGCAATCTCCCCTGGGGTATCCCAATTTCGCACCTGCGATACTCCTTCTGCACCTGCGACATCGCTCGCAGGTGCGACAAATTCCTCGCACCTGCGGACCACTCCCTACTCAGACAAATCTCGCACCTGCAGAGCCCAGTACGCTCCTGCGGAGCCGCACCTGCGGCTCCCTTTTCCCAGGTGCAAAAACACCAGCAATAACAACCTGCAGATTTACCAAGGTCACTCCAAACTTCCCGTTAACTAACCAAAACCATCCCGAACCCCTCTAGACTCCAACCAAATTTACTAACACATCATAAATGATTATTCAAACTTAGTCGAGCCTTGGAAACACCAAAAACAACACGAAAACCCCAAATTTACATCGGATTCAAGCCTAAGAACTTTGAAACTTCAAAATTTCACCAACTACGCTGAAACCAACCAAAACACCTCCGATTGGCCTGAAATTTTGCAGACATATCCAAAATGACATTACAAACCTGCTCCAACTTCCAGAATTCCATTCCGACCAAGATAGCCTATTTTCCACTACCAATCAGAAATCGCCAAAAACTAACTTTCGCCAATTCAAGCCTTATTCTACACCGGAGATCACAAAAATATTCTGAACACACTCCTAAGTTCCAAATCACCTAACGAAGCTACCCGATCCATAAAATCCGTATTCCGAGGTCGTTTACGAATAAGTCAACTCTTAGTTGACTTTCTCAACTATTAGGCTACTTTAAAAGGCTAAATGCCTAAATTCTCACCATAACCATTCCAGACCCAAACCAACTGACCCAACACATCAAAAACAGGATAGCAATATATAACAAATGCAGAAATAGGGGAAACGGGGTAAATCTCATGGAACGACCGGCCGGGTCGCTACATCCTCCCCCTTTTAAACAAATGTTCGTCCTCGAACGGGTCTAGAAACATACCTGGAGTCTCATAAGTAAGGATATCTGTCCCATATCTCCCGCTCGGTCTCCCAGGTGGAATCCTCCACCGGCTGCCCCCTCCACTGAACCTTCACTGAAACTATATCCTTAGACCTCAGCTTCCTGACCTGTCGACCCAAAATATCCACTAGCTCTACCTCATATGACATATCACGCTTGAGCTGAACCGTGCTGAAATCCAAAACATGGGAAGGGTCACAAACATACTTCTGGAGCATCGAAACATGGAATACTGGATGAATACTCGATAAACTGGGAGGTATAGCAAGCTTATAAGCCACCTCCCCAATCCTCTGAAGCACCTTAAATGGCCCAATGAACCTGGGACTCAGCTTCCCTCTCTTCCCGAATCTCATAACACATTTCATGGGTGACACCTTCAGCAACACCTTATCCCTAACCATGAAAGACACATCTCAGACCTTCTGGTTCGTATAACTCTTCTGCCTAGATTGCACCGTACGAAACTGCTCCTGAATCAACTTTGCGTTACTCAAAGCATCCTGAACTAAGTCTGTGCTAAATAGCCTAGCCTCGCCCGACTCAAACCAACCAGTCGGAGATCTGCACCTCCTACCATATAAAGCCTCATATGGGGCCATCTGGATACTCGACTGATAGATGTTATTATATGCAAACTCCACTAGTGGCAGAAACTGATCCCATGAACCACCAAAGTCAATCACACAAGCACACAACATATCCTCTAAAATCTGAATGGTGCGCTCTGACTGCCCGTCGGTCTGAGGATGAAACGCTGTGCTCAACTCAACCTGAGTACCCAACTCTCTCTGCACGGCTCTCCAAAACTGAGATGTGAACTGAGTGCCTCTGTCGGAAATGATAGAAACTGGAACCCCATGCAATTGGACAATCTCCCTGATATAAATCTCAGCTAACCTTTCAGAAGAATATGTAGTACCAATAGGAATGAAGTGCGCGGAATTGGTCAGCTGATCCACAATAACCCATATAGCATCAAACCTCCTCGAAGTCCGTGGGAGTCCAACTACAAAGTCCATGGTGATCCCCTCCCACTTCCACTTCGGGAATCAAACCTCTGAAGCAATCCACCAGGTCTCTGATGCTCATACTTGACCTGCTGACAGTTGAGACACCGAGCCACAAACTCCACAATATCCTTCTTCATCCTCCTCCACCAATAATGCTGCTCAAATCCTGATACATCTTTGCGGCACCCGGGTGGATGGAATACCGCAAGCCATGATCCTCTGCTAGAATCAAATCTCGAAGCCCATCTACATTGGGCACGCAAATCCGACCCTGAATCCTCATGACCCCATCATCACCAATAACCACATCCCTGGCATCACCGCGACAGACCATGTCCTAAAGAACAAGCAAATGTGGATCATCATACTGGCGTGCTCTAATCTGATCGTAAAGAGAAGACATGGAGGCTACACAAGCCAACACCCACGGGGGCTCTAATAGATCCAATCTCACCAATTGACCTGCTAAGGCCTGAACATCGAGGGCTAATGGCCGCTCTGCTACTGGAAGGTAGGCTAAATTCCCCAAACTCTCTGCCCTGCGACTCAAGGCATCAACCACTACATTGGCTTCCCCGGATGATATAAGATAGTGAGGTCATAATCCTTGAGGAGCTCTAACCATCTCCTATGATGCAAATTCAAGTCCTTCTACCTCAGCAGATACTGCAAACTGTGATGATCGGTGAAAATCTCACACTGCACTCCATACAAATAATGCCGCCAAATCTTCAAGGCATGGACAATGGCAGCTAACTCAAGATCATGCACTGGATAATTCTTCTCGTGAACCTTCAACTGTCTGGACGCGTAGGCAATCACCCTACCGTCCTGCATCAATACCGCTCCCAAGCCAACTCTAGAAGCATCACAATAAACTGTGTAAGAACCCGAACCAGCAGGCAAAACTAGTACTGGAGCTGTAGTCAATGCTGACTTGAGCTTCTGAAAGCTCTCCTCACACTCATCAGACCATCTGAATAGAGCACCCTTCTGGGTCAATCTGGTCAAAGGCGAAGCAATATAAGAGAATCCCTCCATAAAACGACGATAATAACTTGCCAAACCAAGGAAACTCCTAATCTTTGTAGTTGAGGACGGTCTGGGCCAACTCTGCACCGCCTCAATATTCTTTGGATCAACCTGAATCCCCTCACTAGAAACCACGTGCCCCAAGAAAGCTACCGAACCAAGCCAAAACTCACACTTGGAGAATTTCGCATAAAGCTTCTCCTCCCTCAACCTCTGCAACACAACTCTCAAATGATGAGCATGCTCTTCCTAGCTACGAGAATAAACCAGGGTGTCAATGAACACAATGACGAAGGAATCAAGATAAGGCTGAAACACACCGTTCATCAATTGCATGAATGCAGCTGGGGCGTTGGTCAGCCCAAATGACATAACCAAGAACTCATAATGACCATATCTGGTCCTGAAAGCAGTCTTCGGAATATCAGAATCCTGAATCCTCAACTGATGATACCCAGATCTCAAATCAATCTTGAAAAACACTTTGGCTCCCTGGAGCTGGTCAAACAAATCATCAATGCGGGGCAAGGGATACCGGTTCTTCACCGTAACCCTATTCAACTGCCGATAGTCAATACACATACGCATGGACCCATCCTTCTTCTTTACGAACAACACCAGTGCACCCCAAGGTGACTCACTAGGCCGAATGAACCCTTTATCCAGGAGTTCCTATAGATGCTCCTTCAATTCCTTTAGCTCCGCTGGTGCCATACGATATGGTGGAATAGAAATAGGCTGTGTGCCTGGCACCAGGTCAATACAAAAATAAATATCCCTGTCAGGTGGCATGCCTGGCAGGTCTGCAGGAAACACATCCGAAAAATCACGGACCATAGGAACTAAATCCATAGCGGGAGTCTCACCACCGACATCCCTCACAAAGGCCAAATAAGATAAACACCCTTTATCAACCATGCGCTGAGCCTTCAGATTGGAAATCACCCTGCTAGGCATATACTCGGAAGAACCTCTCCACTCAACCCTCGGACACCCCGACATAGCTAAGGTCACAGTCTTAGCATGAAAATCAAGAACAACATGGCACGGAGATAACCAATCCATGCCTAATATCACGTCAAAATCGACCATGCTGAGTAACAGTAGGTCCACTCGGGTCTCCAGACCCCCAATAGATATAATGCACGATGGATACACACGGTCCATAACAACAGTATCGCCCATCGGAGTCGACACATGAACCGAGGTGACTAGAGATTCACGGGGCATATCCAGAAAACAGGAAAAATATGAGGAAACATCGGAATGTGTAGAACTAGGGTCAAAAAAGCCAAGGCATCACAACAACAAACTGAAAAAATACCTGCGATCACAACATCTGAGGCCATAGCATCCGGTCTAGATGGAAATGCATACATGCGAGCCTGACCTCCCCCTTTAGGGCGACCTCTGGCTGACTGACCACCACCCCTGGCTGCTTGGGCGGGTGGTGAAGTGACTGGAGCCGAAGTCGAGGGCTGTCCCCTCTACTGAGAAGATCCACTGGAATGGTGGGACACTGCTTCTACACGTGCCCGAACTCTCCACACTCAAAGCAACTCCCTGGAGCTGGAGGCGGGGACTCATAGAAACCCCTAGCACCTGTACGACCACTGGAAGACTCATGCATAGAAGAACCCTGAACTAGAGGTGCTCGAGCTGCACTCTGAGCTGGGAGGGCACCAAATGAAGTGCGGCCTGACTGAGAACCACATGGACCCTGCCCCGAGGAGGCACCCCTATATGCTGGACGGCCTGACCGAGGAGGTCTGAATGAACGACCCCTACCCTGCTGAAACTGTCCCCTGAAGGGAGCACCACAGGAACTGCCCAAACCACGAGGCATGTTGGCTTCCCTTTCCTCCCGCTCCTGGCGGCGAACAGACTCAATATCTCGAGCTATGTAAACAAACTGCTCAAATGAAGCATCCGATACTCTCTCTCGAGTCATAAGCAACCGAAGCTGATAAGAATGACCATCCACAAACTTCATCACCCTCTCCCTATCAGTAGGGACAATCTCAGAAGCATACCTAACCAACTTAGAGAACCTCATCTCGTACTGAGTAACTGATAACTCTCCCTGGCGCAGCTGCTCAAACTGCCTGCGCTACTTCTCTCTGTGGGACTGAGGAACATACTTCTCCAAAAAGATCATGGAGAACTGCCGCCAGGTAAAAGGTGCTGAGCCAACCCGTCTACGCCTCTCGAACGTCCCCCACCATTTAAAGGCAGCACCCGCAAACTAAAATGTAGCAATTCAGACCCTACTGGTCTCCAAAATACCCGCGGTACGTAGTATCCTCTAGCACCTATCTAGAAATCCCTGGGCATCCTCGCCCTCTGTATCGATGAAAGTCGGAGGCTGAAGTGTGCTGAATCTCTCCAACCTGCGCTGCTCGTGCTCAGTCATAACAGGGACCACATAATCCTGGACCGGAGCAACTGGCTGAGCTGCGGCTACCCCCGGTGCCTGAATACCCTGTGCAGCCTGCTCAGGTGCCCGAGCAGCTGGAGTCTGATTGCCTCCCCCGGCCTGAGCTGTGGTGGCAGTAGAAGAAATGGAAACGGCCTGAGCCAAACCGGTGCATACTGACAATATCCGAGACAAGGTCTCCTTAAGACCCGGAATAACCATAGGAGCTGCTGGTGCCTGAGCCTGTCACGACGGGACACCATCGGGGGGAACCTGATCATGATCGATAGGGGGATCTTGAGGTACTGCCCCGACTGCTGCGGGGGCTGGCCCTACCTCTACCATGGCCTCGACTACAGCCTCGACCTCTCGCTGGTCTAGCCGGTGACTGGTCACTCTGATCGGTACGGCGTGTCCTCACCATCTGTGAGATAATGAAACAACGTAAGTTCAGATTTTAAGAATTAATAGATCAACACGAAAGAGTTCAAGAAAGTTAGAAATGTTTCCTAAAAGTTCGGCAGCCTCTCGAAGATAAGTACAGACGTCTCCGTACCGATCCTCAAGACTCTACTAAACCTGCTCATGACCGTTGAGTCATATGTAACCTAGGGCTCTGATACCAAACTTTCATGACCCCATATCCTAAACCGGCCGTGATGGAGCCTATAGTGGAACCAGGCTAGCCAATAATCATATGTTCACAATTTCTTTTAAAATCCCATTCCCAAAATTCGAGCATTTCATAAATATACGGACATTACTGAATAAAGTAGGTCAACATTATACAATTCTGCCAACCCCAAAACCCGGAGCCAACGTGTCATGAGCATCTAGAAGAATAAGTCAAAATATACTGTCATAATACAAAATCTCCGAATGAAATCTAGATACAACAGGGAGGGAAAAACAGAGATGCTGCAGACGTTGAACATCTACCTTTATATACCGCAAATTTGGCTCCGCTGCGAAATAAAGGCTAATGCTCGATATCTGCTCCTGAATCTGCACACAGAGGTGCAGGGAGTAATGTGAGTACACCAACTCAGTAGTAATGAAAATAAATAAGGTCTGAGCAGTAAGAAACACATAAAATCAATTTCATCAAATAACAAGAGGAACAACCTTCCTTTCCAACAGTATAACATAGATATGCGAAATCATCAAGCCTTAAAACCAACTTCAGAAAAAACCTTTAAAAATGTATATTTTTCAACAACTTCAACCGAAAGGTTTAGTATAAAAATGAAATGAATCATATAGAGTCCCCTCGGGCAAAACATATTTCATAAGCTTAGCGTGAAAGTAGTAAAGTCATAAGCAGCCCCTTGGGCAAAACATGAATCATAATCAGCCCCTCGGGCATGCCTCACAGTCACTCAGAATCAGTCCCTCAGCACCTCACAGTCACTCAGCACCTCACAGTCACTCATGCCTCCTCATCGCTCATCACTCGGCACTCGGTAGGTACCTGCGCTCATTGGGGATGTGTACAGACTCCGACTTCGAAGGGGCTCCTTCACCCCAAGCGCTAATAACCAAGCCAAATTATGGCATCAATCACTCTCACGCTCTCGGCCTATCTCATATCATAAATATCCTCACAACATTGGCCCTTGGCCTCACTCAGTCAGACACTCTAAACATGCCACTCGGGCCATAAATAAAACGGGGTTCTCGACCCAAATAGTATTTCATTTCAAGAAATCATAATATCATCAAATAGGAGTGTCAACAATTTCACAAGAAAGACTGAGTGTAAAATCATTGTTTCAAAGTAGTGAGAATATCAGTAAAATAGCCCCCAAGGGGTTGAAACAGATCGTCACTAGGCCCCAAATATGGCTTACAGCCCAAATATTTCACAATTCTTAGAACATAATTTAACATAAGGTTTTGAGTAAATATGCAACTCATCAATTGCCGCGGAGAGGACCTAGTCCAATCCAAAAATCAGTACGCACCACATACTCGTCATCCGACATGTGCTCCATTCCAAAATCAGTGAGAAAATATGCAGTCCCGGGTTCCGTACCCTCAGGACAAGATTTATAACCATTACTTACCTCTAACGGGTCGCGACACTAGTCCACAATGCTCTTGCCCCTCAAATTGGCTCCCGATTGCTCCAAATCTAGCCAAAACCAGTTTAACATCATCAATATATATCAAAGGAACTCAACCCAATCGAAAATTATCAAATTAAGCAAGAATCTCGAAATTCGGCCAAACCCGAGCCCCAGGCCCACGTCTTGAAACTCGAAAATTTTTACATCACTAGAAACCTCGTCCTCCCACGATTCTACTCATACCAAAATCATCACAATTGGATCGCAATTGCCTACTCAAAACCTCAAAAGAATTTCCAATTCTCCACCCCCTTCTTCCCAACCTTTTCCTACTCAAATCCTTAAATTTTCAAGCCTAATCCGAACAAAATAGCATAGGAACAACGTTAGCAACCAAAGAACTTACCTTTGCTGAAGAATCTTGAGTTTACCTCTCCAAATCGCCTTCAAAGGACTCCTCCCGCATGGAAAATAGTTAAAAATAAGAAATTTTTGCGGAGGGCCCTTTTATATTATTTCTGCCAGTCATTTCCGCTCCTGCGGACGTTTAGCCGCACCTGCGGACCGGCTCCTGCGGTCCCAGGTACACTCCTGTGGAATCTCACTTAACGGGCCAATCCCGCGCCTGCGACCACTTCTACGCACCTGCGGCTTCGGGTGTGATGCTCCTTCCGCACGTGCGATCTCCCTTGGGGTCTCCCAATTCTGCACTTGCGATATCGCAGGTGCGACAAATTCCTCGCACCTGCGGACCACTCCCCACTCAGCCAAATCTCTCACCTGAAGAGCCCAGTCCGCTCCTGCGGAACCGCACCTGCGGCTCCCTTTCCGCAGGTGCGAAAACACCAACAACAACAACCTGCAGATTTACAAAGGTCACTCCAAACATCCCGTTAACCACCCAAAACCATCCCGAGCCCCTCGGGACCCCAACCAAATTTACTAACACATCATAAATGATTATTCAAACTTAGTCGAGCCTTCAAAACACCAAAAACAACACGAAAACACCAAATTTACATGGGATTGAAGCCTAAGAACTTTGAAACTTCCAAATTTCGCCAACTACGCCGAAACCAACCAAAACACCTCCGATTGACCTGAAATTTTGCAGACATATCCAAAATGATATTACGAACCTGTTCCAACTTTCAAAATTCCATTCCGACCCTGATAGCCTATTTTACACTGTCGATCAAAAATTTCCAAAAACTAACTTTCGCCAATTCAAGCCTAATTCTACACCGGACATCATAAAAATATTTTGATCACACTCCTATGTCCCAAATCACCTAACGAAGCTACTTGAGCCATAAATCCACATTTCGAGGTTGTTTACCAATAAGTCAACTCTCAGTTGACTTTCTCAACTATTAGGCTACTTTAAAAGGCTAAATGCCTAAATTCTCATCATAACCATTCCGGACCCAAACCAACTGACCCAACACATCAAAAATAGGATAGCGATATATAAAAAATGCAGAAATAGGGGAAAAAGGGTAAATCTCACGGAACGACCATCCGGGTCGTTACAGTCCACACTCCAGAGCAGCGAGTTCACGTTGGTCAAGGTCCAGGTGTCACAGTGAAACAACTTGTGGTTCCAGTTCAGCTCATGGTCAAAGCAGCAATATCTGAGGGAGAGTAGATTAGATTTTCAAGGTTCAAGAGATATAACCCTCCTACATTCAGCGGATTGGCTTCAGAGAGTGCACAGGGTTTTCTAGAGGAGTGCCATAGCATCCTCCGCACTTTGGATATTGTTGAGACAAGTGGGGTTGTTTTTACTAGGTTACAGCTTTAGGGAGCGACTTATCAGTGGTGGCAGCCATGTGAGTTAGGTAGCCCGACCGAGTAGCTTCACTTACATGGGGTTAGTTTTTAGAGACGTTCTTGATAGAGTTTGTACTTCAGTCCCTTCGGGATGCATGGCGCACGGAGTTTGAGCAGCTGCGCCAAGGTACTATGTCAGTATTAGAGTATGCCATCAGATTCAGTGATTGTCCAGGCATGCACCTGCCTTAGTCGCTACAGTTAAAGGGAGAGTCTGCAGATTCATTGAAGGGGTCAGGCATGATATTCGATTCAACATGGATCGAGAGTTGGAGTCATATGTTTCATTTCAACAGGTGGTAGGGATCGCTCGCCGGTTAGAGGGCATGTGGGACCAGGAGCGAGAGGATAGACGAGATCAAGAGAGAGGGTCCAGGGAGGCGAGGAGGCCTCGTAGACCGGGGAGAGATATGTTGGTCCTTATTTTAGCGGTAGGGTGCGACACGGTAGAGGTTTTGTGGGTCAGCCAGTTCAGTTTGCATTACCAGCTTCGCATGGGGTTCCAGGTACTCGTGGGTCTTAAATTCTCGTCTCACACAGTTTCCATAGCCACACCAGCAGAAAGGTTATTTTGAATGTGGAGATACCAGTCACAGGGTGAGATATTCTCCCAGGCTCTGGGCAGATGTGTTACAACAGGGCATTCAGGTGAATAGAGAGCACCCAAAAGGGGGACGCCCGGTCCGTTGATGTGTCTTGCATAGTAGGCTGGAGCCCGTTGTGCCAGATGTTATCGTACATGTATGTTTTGATTTGTTACAAAGGGGCACCATTTATATTTCATTATAGCTCTGTTGGTCGCGGCAAGTTCCCTCATTTGTTATTTTGTTTATGAGTGAGTTTCATGCTTTGCACTCTATTTTCGTGTTTGCTCCTATTGGGAGATTCTGTGAGTGCTAGCTCGTGTCTATCATGGTTTCTATTCATTACTAAGAGATATGAGACTAGTAGTAAATTCATGTTGTCCAGTACGATAGGCTTGATGTGATTCCTGAGTATAGTGGTTACGAGCTTTGATTCTTATGCTCCACCGGTGCTGGAGCAAGCATGTGTTGTAATTTTGTTAAAGGAAGTGATCTAGTGAAAAGTTCCAGTTGGTGGGGTATATATCCTATTTGTGGTTTAGAGTTGAGGGCGAGACCCTCGTGATTTCATGTGATTTGAAGTGTTAAACCGCGTGGTGTGTCATGATAGAAGTTATACCAGGATGGGATACTTGAAATTTTTCATGTGCTTTAATTCTTTCCTTGTTGTATTATTTTGTAGGTTAGCATGGATAGAGAGTTGTGCTTGTCGGGCTTGTTTGGTAGTTTCCTTATGTGTTCTTCCTTTCATATTCAGTCACTTTCGTTCTTTGCTCCTTGAGTTTTATCTTGCGGGGTGTGTACTCGGTGGTGTTAGTTGTGGCTTGGTGATTCAGGTGTCAAAGTTATGAGGTCTTCGTGTTTCTTGCATTATTATCAGTGTGATAGAGGTTTGGAATAGAGTTCTGTCGGATATGAAGCTAATTGTCGATGTTGAGTTGATTTCGGGCAGCTATTGTGATCAGAAGTGTTATCAAGGGCCTATGTATGATGCGTTATGTTGTGTGGTCGTACTTGTAGGTGTATTCATGAGTTGATGTAGCTGGTTGAGGCTAATACCGGATATGGATTTAGAATCGGGCTTTTTCGTAGTAGGGAGAAAGTGATTTGGGTATGAGGCTTATCGGTGTTGGTAGGAATGCTAAATTACAGTTGTTATGGTGTCGTCAATCTTTTGTAGATTGGGGTGACATAGGATCACCCGCGGGTGTGTGTTGGAAGGGTGCATTTAGTGATTGGATGAGTTCGAGGTAAATCTTGGCACGTTCGAGGACGAACGTTTGTTTTAAGAGGGGGAGAATGAAACGACCCGACCGGTCATTTTGAGAATTGCAGCTTCGTTCGGCGGCATAAGGTCTTGAACATCTTCACATTTTGTATATCGACCTGCATACATGGTTGGATTTAGTTACCGGATGGTTCGAAGTCGAACTGGAAGAAGGACTATTGTTTTGGAAGTTTAAACGGCGAAGTTTTGACCGAAATTTGACTTTTATGTAAACGGCTCCGGAACGAGCTATGGATGATGTCCGCAGCTTTGTATGGTGATTTTGGGCTGAGGAGCGCGTCTGGAATGTGTTTTCAAGGTTTGTGGTAGTTTTAGGCTTGAACTGGCGAAAGTTAGATTTTCGGCGATTTCGTCCGATAGGTGAAATTTTGATATCGAGCGCGGAATGGAATTTTCGGAAGTGGTTGTAGGTTCGTAATGTCATTTGTGACCTGTGTGTCAAATCTGAGGTCATTCGGACTAGTTTTGACGTGTTTCGGCATCGTTTGTAGATTTGGAAAGAATGCTTAGTTCTTAGGCTTGAATTCATGTCTAATCCTCGTTTTTGGTGTTATGTGATGTGGTTTTAAGGATCGACTAGGTTGATATGAGGTTATGGGAATGGTTGGTGGTTTTTGTTGAGGTCTCGGGGACCTCGGGTGTGTTTCAGATGCTCAACGGGAAGGATTTTGGACTTAGGCTATTGCTGGTGTGAAACCTTCTAGTTTTTCCGCACCTGCGGATAGGGGACCGCTGGTGCGAGTCCGCAGAAGTGGAGGAATGATCGCAGATGTGGCATGGTCTAGACTGGAGAAGGACCGCAACTGCGGAGGATGGGCCGCACTTGCGGAGTCGCAGGTGCGGTAGGTGAGTCGCAAGTGCGGAGTTTGGATCCTTAAGTGATCGTGCGCAAATGCGCACCTCGGTCCACAGGTGCGATAAATTATCCAAATGTGCGGTCATCGCTGGGCAGAGAGTTTATATTCGAAGGTTTGTTCATTTTCACTCCATTTTTGATTTTGAGCTTGGGAGAAGGCGATTCTTTGACGGATTTTTCAGAGGAATCTTGTGGGTAAAAATTTCTTACTCGAATTTGGTTTTCTTGCATTAATCTATTGTGTTTTTCCTCATTTAGTCAAGGAGTTTGAAAGTAAAAGTTTGGAAATGGGAGAAAAAGTTTCCCAATTGAAAATCCGAGATTTGAGTGAGATTTGACGTCGGATTTTGATGATTCTTGTTCAGGTGTTCTCATAAATGAGCGGGTGTTCATAATTTGTAAATTTTACCCGATTTCGAGACGTGGTCCCGGGGTCCTTTATGTGCGATTTTCCTAATTTTGCATCTTAGCTTCGAATTTATTAGTTAAACTAGTTGCTTGTAGTATTATTTACATGATGCTATTGATTTGATTAGATTTTGGCCATTGGAGTCGGGTACTCGTGGCAAGAATGTGATTTCAAGTTTAATCTGAGCGGTTGAGGTAAGTATCTTGCCTAACCTTGTGTGGGGGAATTACCCCTTAGGATTTGAGTCTTCTATGTTGATTTTTGTCCGTGTACGCGAGGTGACGAGTGTTTGCTCGGACTTATTTGTAGAAGGTTGACCTTTAGGGTTCTTAGGTCCTTATATTCACCTCGTATGAAGTTTTTGTTGATATTTTTGAGTTCTTATTTGCTAGTTTCACCTAGACATGCTTTGATTAGAGATAATTGCATTAGGATTTACCCTTACCGCCTACTTGACCCTGTTTGACTTAACCACAGGTTTTACCTCTCTATCATCATGCTATATTTTCATAAACTACCTATAATTAATTGAATCGTTGAATATCCCTCATAATTGCTCAACCTCATAAGGGTTTTATATAACTTATATCTTAGTCTACTTGTCCGTAGTTGGAATTATTTGACTTGTGTTGTCTTCTCATTATTGATTTGAATTTTTGGATTTGTTTCTTATCTATTTTTCCCTAATCAAGTTGTTCTCTTTACTCTTAGTATTCTTTGTCGTGACTATTCCTTGTGAACGATGTTCTACTGTTTCCCTGTGAGTTGAAGTTCCTGCATTGATTTATTCGTCGTACCTTGTGTCATTTTCATGATTGCTTTGTATTTGATGTGGTGATGTACGAGTTCTATGCCTTGCTATAATTGTGGTCTTTGGTTGTTGCATTGTATATTTAAATTGGGGACTATAGACGTATTATGGGAGATCCCCCCCTGTACTGCATATTTAAATTGGGGACTACAGACGTATTCTGGGAGATCCCCCATGTACTGCATATTTAAATTGGGGATTACGGATGTATTCTGGGAGATCCCCTCTGTACTGCATATTTACTTTGGGACTACGGACGTATTCCGGGAGATCCCCCAGCACTGCATATTTACTTTGGGAGTACAAACATATTCTGGGAGATCCCCCGGTACTGCATATATACTTTGGGACTACAGACGTATTCCGGGAGATTCCCCAACACTGCATATTGTTTTGGGACTAAAGACGTATTCCGGGAGATCCTCTGTATTGTGTGATAAATTCAGAACTATGGGATGGGATTCCGGTAGACTTTATCAAAGGAATTATGTTTGAAAGACCATTCTTTGGAAAGTCCAATTTGAAAACAATTACCTTGAATAAAACTATGTATGAAGAACATTCCTTTGGAAAAAGAATATTTGAAAAATGTTCATGTTAAACAAAACTGTGTTGAATGATGTCCCTTTGGAAAAGAATATTTGAAATGCTTATGTTAAATAAAAAACTATGTTGAAGGATATCCCTTTGGAAAAGAATATTTGGAAAATGTTTATGTTGAAGAAAACTATGTTTAAATGACACTTTCTTTGGAGAAGTATATTTGAAAAGATTTTATCTTGAAGAAAACTATGTTTGAGAGACATCTCTTGGGAAAAATTATATTTCAAAACAATTTCCCTTTAAAAAGAATATTACCTTAAAGCTTTCAATATAGAAACTTGCGGGTGAAAGTTTACACTCGAAGATTTTTTTCCATTTTAATGGTATTTGTGGCTAAGGCCTGGTGTGGAGACGAATGCAGTGGAGTTACTACTTGCCTTTATTGTGTTGTGATTTCCGGACTTGGGCTGTGTTCCCGTCCATCCATTATGTGTATTATTATGATGTTTCGTTGTTAATTTCTGTATTCCTTCCGTATTTTAGTTGTTATGTTGTTAACTATATTGTGTTGTCATTAGATAGGTGTCATGCCCTTCCATTCCTATATTTATGCTTGTTAATTTATTACACCATTGGGTGTCTTGACTAGTCCTCGTCACTACTTCACTGAGGTTAGTCTTGATACTTACTGGGCACCGCTGTGGTGTGCTCATTCTACACTTCTGTACATTTTTGTGCAGATCCGGGTATCGATCGTTAGTAGCTATGCGGGTTCTTGCTGAGGAGACTCAAGGTAAACCTGTCGTCGCGTTCGCAGGCTTCATAGTCACCTTACTATTATGTATTTATACTGTTTTACTTACTTCCGAACAATTGTGTTTAGAAGTTGTAGTAATCTTATAGAGCTTATGAGTTGTACTACCGGGTTTTGGGAATATGCATTGTATAAATGAATTCCAGAAAAATATTTGATTTTTTGAAATTATTCTTGCTATTCCATGAGTATTAGGCTTACCTAGTCCTTAAGACTAGGTGTCATCACGATACCCACCGGAGGAAAATTTGGATCGTGACAATAAAGGACATCATTTAGAGTCACAATCTTGCCAGAAGTCATCTTCAAAGCTATCTTGCCCGTTCCTTTAATTTCTGAAGTAGCGAAATTTGCCATAACAACTGTCTCATTGGGTCCAACGGGAGAATACGAAGTAAACAACTCCTTGTTAGCACAAACATGACGAGTTTCCCCCGAATCAATCCATCATTCTCTAGGATTTCCGACTAGATTGCACTCCGAAAGCATGAAACATAAATCGTCTATTTCATCATTCTTCTCAATCATGTTTGCTTGACTTTTCTTCTTGTCCTTCTTTGGTGCACGACATTCAGCAGCCTTGTGTCCAACCTTTCACAGTTTTGGCAATTACCTTTGTAACTTCTTTTTGCTCTGATAATTCTTTGTTCCAGATGACTTCTTGCTCTTTTTGCTTATTGAAGCTTCCTCAACAATATTTGCACCCATAATTGTTGAATTTCCATGAGACTTCTTCTCAGCAGCCTTGTTGTCCTCTTTAATCTGTAGACGAACAATAAGGTCTTCAAGCGTCATCTCCTTGCGCTTATGTTTCAAGTAATTCTTAAAGTCCTTCCACAGCGGATGCAACTTTTCAATAAAAGCCACAACTTGAAACGCTTCATTTATGACCATACCTTCAATCATAAATTTATAATTAGTAAAATAATCAATATCTTGAATAAAAATATTGACTCGGTTTATACCTTCACCAAGGAGGTCATGAACAATAACTTGCAATTCTTGGACTTGTGTTATGATAGATTTACTGTCAACCATTTTTAAATCCAGAAATTTGGCGGCCATAAACTTCTTTAGTCCAACATCTTCAGTCTTGTACTTATTTTCAAGAGCATTCTACAATTCTCCTGATGTTTTCATGACTCTATAAACATTGTACAAGCCGTCTTCCAAGCAACTTAAAATATAGTTTTTGCATAAGATGTCAGAATGCTTCCGTGCCTCAGTGACCACAAATCGCTCATTTTCAGGAGTTTCTTCTCCCAGAACTGGAATGTCCTCGCTGATAAAGCGTTGTAGACTGAGTGTGGTCAGGTAGAATAATATTTTCTGCTGCCAACCCTTAAAGCCCACACCGAAATCTTTATGAGTTTTTCTGTCAGTGCCATATCCGGTGCATGAGTTGTGCGACTTGAAAACGCAGTTGCCATTGCAGAAGTAGTCCCAACAGAACCATTCTATTGTTCCGCACTTATTGTCATTTTTCTGTAAAATAAATTGACAAACAGAATTAGTATCTCGATGAAGTTTTTATATCTTCAAACCGAATACAAGCAACCGAGTTTTATATCTCGGATTAAGTAGAAAGTCACAAAGACTTTAATCTTAAACTGGAGTAGAAAATCAATAAGATTTTAGTCTCCCAAAGCAGAATGTAAGATGAATACATAAATAAATAATTAATTCCTTAAGCTTTTTGTCACTCTGTATTCAAAACCAGTAAATCAATAAATATTAGTTTAAGGAAAAACCAAAGCAGAAAAAATTGCGAGCCCACAAATTTCTTGTGTTTTCTTAAGGAATTTAATCCCATCACAATGCCCAAGGTTGTGGATTAATTCCTCCCAGGATTGTCACGACTCAAAATCCATAAGGTCATGATGGCGCCGGACATCATTGTCAAGCAAGCCAATCATTAATTAATCAAAATAATTTCCGGTTTAAAACATTTATGAAAAACATTTCCTTGCTCTTATTACATTTTAACCAAATAGAAATCTGTTAAATAAAACAACAGCTTAAGTACTACTCTTTAACAATTATACCCCAACACATATCCTAGAACCCGGTGTCGCTAGTAGATGAGCAATTTCTAAGAATTTATACACTCATTACAAAGCCTGTCCGAAATACAACTGGACAAGGAATTTAAAAATGAAATAAATACAGTACGAAGGAGACTCTGAAAACTGCGGATCGCCTCCGGATGATGCAGCTTGCCTAAGTCTCCGAATCCTCCACATTGCTATGAATGTACATGTGCAATAAAATGCACAACAAACGTAGCATGAGTACAAAAATAACGTGTACTAAGTAAGTGGCCTGCCTAACCTCAGAGAGGTAGTGACGAGAGGTCAAATTAGACACTTATTAAAGGTCAGTTCAGAAGATTTAAGTATGACACTAAGCATGATTATCATAGGCAATTTATAAAAATTAGGATTTAAATATTTTCAACTCCGATCACGTTTTAACACTTTATATGTTCGTCACATTAATACAATCAATCAACATGGGTGATTTAATCAAATAACAATTAATCAACGGGAAGGAACAACTTCTTCCAAAATCTCTTTTAATAACTTTAAATCTCTGTCATTTCAATTGATAATTTAATATTTCAGGACAGTAATCAGGTAAAATCATAGCAACTACGCAGCAAATATAATGCGCAAGCAATGCCAAGGGTCGAATGGTGCGAACCAACAATAATAAATTGTGCATTACCAAAGGGTCGAACGGCTCGAACCATAGATGCATCTATCTGCCCCGCTCGCGAATCGATCATGCGACACGGTTAAAAATAATACGGCTAACCTGCTCGCGAATCATACCTGTGACTTAGGTGCTCATATGAATACACACACAAATACAGGGTCATCTTGCTCGCGAATCATACATGCGACTCAGGCACCCAAAGTTACACATATCCACATAATAAATCCGTATTTCATCAAGAAAATAGTTTTTTTCAGGAAAGTGGTAAAATTCTTCGTAAAGGAACATGAAATATATCTTTTAAATCTTTTCTTTGAAACTCATTTGTCAAGTTTAATGATATTCCATAATACAACCCAGTCCGGGTACACAAATATCCACAGAGGAATCAATTCTCTTTTCTAGAAGATTAAAAAAAATGAACTCTAGTGTTATTTTAGATATTCAATTACGATTTCGAATATATTAGCAGTTTAATGTTACAGGAAGGATTACAGGTACAACACGTAAGGCATGCTAGTGGATCCTAGACTACCCGGACGTGGCATAATAGTAGCTATGCACGGACTCTCGTCACCTCATACATACGTAGCCCTCGAAGATAATAACATGTACTGAATTAATTCACCTAGGGGGACGATTCCCCCTCACAAAGTTAGAAAGGAGACTTACCTCGCCCCGAAATTCCAATACCGGCTTCCAAGCCCTTCCGATGACTCCAACGGACACACCACGCTCCGAAACTACCACATAACGGCAAAGCGATGAAAATTCATCCTAATATTTACAACAAATTCAAATTATATACTTTCCCAATCTCGCTCGGAGGAATGACGAAAATGCCCTTCGGGCCCACGTGCCCGGAAATCCGAAATTCTCGAAGATACATTCTACCCATACCCCTACTTTTTCAATCATACAATTTAATCTACATTCCATACTCAAATTCGTGGCTAAATTCCAAATTTACATTGACTGGGTTTCTTCAATAATATCCCGAATTCCTATCAATTTTCATGCCTAATCCATGCATATAATCTTGTATTTATCTTACAAACACGAGGAATTTACTTACCTTGATGCCTGACGAAAATCCCTCTTGAAATGCTCTCCAAAATCGCCCATTCCAAATGAAAAATGGGTGAGAAATGACAAAAATCCGACTGTAAAACATTCTGCCCAGGCCTCCTTTTGCACCTGCGGTCCAATAGCCGCTCCTGCGGCTCCGCACCTGCAGAAATTCCATCGCAGGTGCGGCTCTGACTCAACCCAGCATTTCTCGCTTCTGCGGTCCCATCTTCGCACCTACGCTTCCGCAGGTGTGACACATCTTCCGCACCTACGGCCTCCTCAGTTCCAGCCCAAAACTCACACCTGCGGCGCCCTTAGCTGCACCCCCGGCTCCGCACATGCGGTCAAAGCCTCGCAGGTGCGGTTACACTAGATGACAGTAACCTTCAACCTTCTTCAACTTCAAACATTGATACGTTAACCACCCGAGGCCCCCGAGACCCCGTCAAATTATACCAATCTGTTCCAAAACATAATGCGGACTTGCTCGAGGCCTCAAATCACATCAAACAACATCGGAACCACAAATCGCACCCAAATCCCAACTTTATGAACTTAAAAATTTCCAACTTCTGCATCCGATGCCGAAACCTATCAAATCACGTCCGATTGACCTCAAATTTTGTGCACAAGTCATATTCAAAATTACGGACTTGCTCCAACTTCCGTAATCGCATTCCGACCTCGATATCATAACTTCCACTTCCGGTCGGATTTCTCAAAAACCTTCAAATTTCTATCTTTAGCCAAATGACTTCAAAATGACCTACAGACATCCAAATTCACTTCCGATCGCGCTCCCAACTGTAGAATCACCATACGAAGCTATTCCCAGACTCGGAATCCCAAACGGACATCCCCAACACTGAAATGCATTTCAAGCCTAAATTCATGAAATTCTTATAAAATGCTAACTTCCACAATATTCGCCGAAAAGCTCCCGGGTTATCCAAAACCCGATCCGGACATATGCCCAAGTTCGAAATCGTCATACGAACCTATAGGAACTTTCAAATCCATATTTGGAGGTCGTTCACTCAAAATTCCAATCTTAGTTGATTCTTCCAACTTAAGGCTTCTGAAATGAGAATTTTCTTTCCAAATCAATTCTAAACTTCCTAAAATTCAATTATGACCACGCCCACGGGTCATAATACCTGAAACGAAGCTGTTCACGACTTCAAACCGTTGAACGACGCACTAGCTCAAATCGACCGATCGGGTCATTACATTCTCCCCCACTTAAACCGACGTTGGTCCTCTAACGTGCTAAGAACTGCTCTGGAGTTACCTGAAATCACTGTTTAACACCCCGAGCACCTGACCGTGCTACCACAACCTAGTTGAGTACATTAGCTTGATCACATCTGAAGATTTCTTCTTTTATCCATATAATAAGCTTAGAATTCATTCAAACACCTAAAATTCCTCTGCCAGGCCTAGTTCCAATATATAAACACTGTATCAGTTACCACATGACATGCCAGAACATGACTTCGTACCTTTGCTGAATTAGTGCCATGCACCGCAAGATTCATCATCTAACCATAATGACGTTCCCTGAACCTTAATAGCCAAAATTCCATGAATTTGATGCTCCCAATTTACCTCATGATATATATATACATACATCCTGCTATAATGCTGATGACCACCACAACAGAGGAAATGTGCAGAAATTCATACTCAACTGCAGAGTTAACAAATCCTTGAATACCTCATCTTGACTAGAATCATCACTTCATTATGAACCTGAATAATGGTATTTGTTCTTTAATATACACTTCACATAACCTCATCGCACTGATCCCTGATCCGATAGTCCCGTCTCACCCAGTATGAACTGCTCAGACAACAAATCACCCCAAACATGGCCAACAGCCTCACATGATACCACATCGCGCCAATAGACCATAACTCGAACATGATAATAAGAAACGACTCAGGAAGGAACTATTCAACTCACGCAACTAATATGAATCCTTATCAAAAAATAGGAAGTAGAACACAAGAAAATAAATATAAAACCTTACTCATCATCACACTGTTGCGGCGTGCAACCCGATATGAATAACATACCCGTGACGACGTGCCACCCGATCCATACATAAAATTTACATAAGAAGATATATATATTCGCAGCTGATTTGCTCACTATTATGAATTACTGAATATCAATCATAAGCACGCTAAGTGCATAATACCATCTTGGGGAGACTGATAAAGCCGTACGATACATAACTCAAACACAGCTGAGGTGCGATATATATACATATATATATATATATATATATATATATATATACATATATATATATATATATATACACACACACACACTCTGGATCTCAAGAGCTATCCTGCTCACATAACATCCCCACTACGCGGGACCTCAACACATAGGCGATTATCAAGTTGTTTCACAACTCCCACGGCACAATCATAATAACACATGGATTTGACGAAGACGGAACAACATCCGCTGTTATAATACCCTTCCATGATAAGCGCTCTACTGAAATGAACATGCCTTGCTCATACGGAGCCCATAATCATATTTAAATCCATCCACAAACATAGAGCCACCTTGCTTGCACCAAATAAGCTAATAGCTTTCACCTGGGTCAATATAACCCACTTTCTCTCATAATATGCAAGAACAACCATCATATCCGGGACAAACACCCCATGATTCACAACCAAATGAACTGAACGCCTCTCAGGCACAACTTCTCAAATAAACAACATTGCACTTCTTTATACTCAGTCCAAATCTTCAATCCATCAAGTGACTACATGTCACACTTTATACAATCTTTTCGCGGTCACGCTTCCACGACCTTACACACAAGGCAACAAGTCTGCACATCCACCACTGGCCATACTACGCTGTAAGACAAATCAAGAACCCATAACCAGGGTACATAGCCTCTTCCACCGAATATCCATGTCAGGTGACACTGAAGGTATCACCCGCTTACTCTGAACTTTCAAATCACTTTTTCTTGCTCTTCCAAGCTCATGACATCCTTATTAACACTGAACCGAATCTCGATTCTTACTCCCAGTTACATACTACTTACCGCACCTAACATGCCAATATGAGGTAACGCAAGAATTCCATCATAACTTCTGAACCACCAATAGGGTGAACACTTCATCATATAGAAACCTTTTACTTTACTCAATTCATGAGTACCATCTCAACACACGAGTAAATTCCCACTATCACCCAATCATGCAAATCCTTAAGTAGTAGTCCTTACCACCATAACCTTTCCGGGATCCGCCTACACCTGACAGGCCATAGCACTCAAATTCTCCCACATGAGATCCATTACGACGGCCGACAGGCCCCACACACACCGACACAAACCACATGCATAACTAAATCACATCAAAGGAACCGATCACTGCCGCAAATGTGCCATTTCAACCATGGCTAATCAATCTATCTTCTTTTAATCATCTTCAATTGCTTCAGGAATAATAGCAACTCCCTCCAACTCATAGAAAACTCAACCCTTTCTCCTCTCGAGTGACCTTGACTCAAAAGACTATGCTGCCTAAATCCCGCAACTCGTCTCATACCCTCCTGATAATCTTTCTACAATTCAGAGTTTATTCCTCTCACTTCTCTGATACTATCTTGCATGCTGAAACATATCATAGAATATTCCAACCATCTTCCTTCTTCTCAGAAATTACTCTACAAAAGCTCGATTCTCGATCATACTGCTGCCTGAAACCTTTAAACGTCGCATTCTTAACTTTTGAACTCACTAGGATCGCTATTGGTAGTCACCCACTCCAACCGGCCCCGAATACAATCAACTCCAAGGCTTTTCTAGCACAGGAACACCCCTTTCAAGGAAACATGTGACCGAGTCACTATCATGACAACTCACCTACGCCTTAAGCATAAATCCTGAATCTCCCAAAGCCTAACCCTGGCCCGACAAGGCCAACTTTTGCACATATTCATCAGATTCTACTAACAATCGCCATTTTACTCCTTTCCCTTAGCTGAAATAACTCGCCAACATGCTGACAATCCGCGACCCTATGACAACCCTACAACCCAACTGCAAATGGGGGGACTCCCCCACTTAGCCCGAAGCTACTCATTGAACCACTCTAGACCCTGATGAGATACTTTCTCCTTGATAACGCGATCTAACTCAACCAATCTGTCCAATTCTTCCGAATCCTGTTGCTAGCATTCCCTAAATACTCAAATTCTCTAGCATCTTTCACACATTCCGCCTCCTACCGAATAGCCACTAGAACCCCTCACAGAGACCTGCCAACCCAGACATCGCTAACCTATTCACAGAAGATAACCCACCTATGGAAATCACCCGCAGGCACCTCCCAACGACGCTGGAATGCACGCTCTCTATGACTTCAATACCCCATCCTACGCGCTGCTTCATTTACCAACTTTACTAGTCCGTCGGCTCCTCATGGACATCCATTAAATGCGCGACAATATCTTCAAATTCCAAGCTATGCTGTCGCTCCCCCACTTTGCGACTACTCGACTTCCGCTTCTTACACCTAGCCTCCTAGGGATGGAACCACCGCCTAGCTTCACTTCAGGACCATTATCTGTAGCTCTCAAACCAGCAGATCACCACGACTTCAAGCTGAAGATCATCTTTCTCTAGCTGCCTTCATTACCAACCCTTATCTGGTACTGAACCACTGCACCTCACGTTCTCTACCAACCGCTTTCTTCAATACTCCTTCCCAATACTCGGACCCCATGCAACCGAAGAAACCATAGCACCGCCAAACTTAACACATTCCATTCGATCAATGACGACGACTACACGTCACAGGTGCATATCCCATCTCACTTGCAGACACCAAGTCTTACTACTTTATCAAACCCAACCGGACCATTCATAACCCAAATTCCTTTCCTCTGGCGGGACTAGAATACCGAAATCTCTAAATCACACTCTGAGAAGACCTCCCTTCAAACCATTCATCATCCCCAACATACGAACAAGCATTCTATCATCATATATCACACGATAACCAATCACAAGCATCATCACTACCTGAGCATAGACTTAAGGCTCCCAGAAACACAACCACTAAGCTGAAACAACATATTACCCTTTTGCACGACTATAACAACAAACACGACCAATTACACATGGAAGCATCTCGAATTACATTCGTAGCACCATTTCAATTCCTTGAATTTCTGATTCATAGCAAGCGCTTCGCGACGCATAAGATTGAGTAGGAATGAACATAGGCATAAGCCTCAAGGAATCAACTCGCACGATGAGGAATCAAAAAGGGAAGTACTCCTAACAGCCTTGTAGCCCCTCGAAGATAAGTACAGACATCTCCGTACCAATCCGCAAGACTCTACTAGACTTGCTCATGACCCGTGAGACCTACGGGAACCTAGAGCTCTGATACCATGTTGTCACGACCCAAAATCCTTAAGGTCGTGATGGCGCCAGACATCATTTTCAGGCAAGCCAATCATTAATTAATCAAAATAATTTCCGGTTTAAAACATTTATGAAAAACATTTCCTTTCTCTTATTACATTTTAACCAAATAGAAATCTGTTAAGTAAAACAACAGTAAGTATTACACTTTAACAATTATACCCAAACATATATCCTAGAACCCGATGTCGCTAGTACATGAGCAATTTCTAAGAATTTATACACTCATTACAAAGCCTGTCCGAAATACAACTAGAAAAGGAATTTAAAAATGAAATAAATACAGTACAAAGTAGACTCTATCAACTGCGGATCGCCTCCGGATGATGCATCTCGCCTAAGTCTCCGAATCCTCCACATTGCTATGAAAGTACCTGTGCAATAAAATGCGCATCAAGCGTAGCATGAGTAAAAAAACAATGTGTACTCAGTAAGTCGCCCGCCTAACCTCAGAGAGGTAGTGACGAGAGGTCAAATTAGACACTTACTAAAGATCAGTTCAGAGTATTTAAGTATGAAACTAAGCATGATTATCATAGGCAATTTATAAAAATTAGGATTTAAATATTTTCAACTCCGATCACGTTTTAACACTTTATATGTTCGTCACATTAATACAATCAATCAACATGGGTGATTTATCAAATAACAATTAATCGACGGGAAGGAACAACTTCTTCCAAAATTTCTTTTAGTAACTTTAAATCTCTGTCATTTCAATTGATAATTTAATATTTCAGGCTAGTAATTAGGTAAAATCATAGCAACTACGCAGCAAATATCATACGCAAGAAATGCCGAGGGTCGAACGGCGCGGACCAACAATAATAAATTGTGCACTGCCGAAGGGTCAAATGGATCGAAAAATAGATGTATCTATCTTCCCTGCTCGCGAATCGATCATGCGACACGGTTAAAAATAATACGGCTAGCCTGCTCGCGAATCATACTTGTGACTCAGGTGCTCATATGAATACACACACAAATACAAGGTCATCCTGCTTGAAAACGAATCGTACATGCGACTCAGGCACCCAAAGTTACACACATCCACATAATAAATCTGTATTTTATTAAGAAAACAGTTTTTCTCAGGAAAGTGGTAAATTCTTCGTAAAGAAACATGAAATATAGCTTTTAAATCTTTGTTTTGAAACTCATTTGTCAAGTTTAATGATATTCCATAATACAACCCAGTCCAGGTACACAAATATCCCTAGAGGAATCAATTCCCTTTTCTAAAAGATTAACAAAAATGAACTCTAGTCTTCTTTTAGATATTCAATTACCCTTTCGATTATAATAGCAGTTTAATGTTACAGGCAAGATTACAGGTAAAACACGTAAGGCATGCTAGTGGGTCCTAGACTACCCGTACATGGTATAATAGTAGCTACGCACGGACTCCCGTCACCTCGTGCGTACGTAGCCCCCGAAGATAATAGTATGTACTGAAGTAATTCACCTAGGGGGACGATTCCCGCTCACAAAGTTAGAAAGGAGACTTACCTCGCCCCGAAATTCCAATACCGGCTTCCAAGCCCTCCAATGACTCCAACGGACGCACCACGCTCCGAAACTACCACATAGCGACAAAGCAATGAAAATTCATCCTAATACTCAAAAAAAATTAAAATTATATACTTTCTCAACCCTGCTCGGAGAAAGATCAAAATTCCCTCGGGCCCACGTGCCCGGAAATCCGAAATTCTCGAAAATACATTCTACCCATAGCCCTACTAGTTCAATCATACAATTTATTCTACATTCCATACTCAAATTCGTGGCTAAATTCTAAATTTATATTTTCTAGGTTTCTTCAATAATTTCCCAAATTCCTACCAATTTACATGCCTAATCCATGCATATAATCTTGTATTTATCTTACAAACGGGAGGAATTTACTTACCTTGATGCCTGACGAAAATCCCTCTTGAAATGCTCTCCAAAATCGCCCATGCCAAATGAAAAATGGGTGAGAAATGAAAAAAATCCGACTTTAAAACATTCTGCCCAGGCGTCCTTTCGCACATGCGGTCCAATAGCCGCTCCTGCGGCTCAGCACCTGCGGAAAATTCATCGCAGGTGCGACTCTGACTCAACCCAGCATCTCTCGCTTCTACGGCCCCTTCTTCGCACCTACGCTTCCGCAGGTGCGACCCATCTTCTGCACCTGCGACCTACTCAGCTACAGCCCAAAACTCGCACCTGCTGCGCCCTTAGCCGTACCCGCGGCTTCACACATGTGGTCAAAGCCTCACAGCTGCGATTACACTAGATGACAATAACCTTCAGCCTTCTTCAACTTCAAACATTGATCCGTTAACCACCCGAGGCCCCCGGGACCCCGTCAAATTATACCAATCTGTTCCAAAACGTAATGCGGACTTTCTCGAGGCCTCAAATCACATCAAACAACCCCGAGACCATGAATTGCACCCAAATCCCAACTTTATGAACTTTAAAATTTCCAACTTCTGCATCCGATGCCGAAACCTATCAAATTACGTCTGATTGACCTCAAATTTTGCGCACAAGTCATATTCAACATTACAGACCTGTTCCAACTTCCAGAATCGCATTCCGATCTCGATATCAAAACTTCCACTTCCGGTCGGATTTCTCAAAAACCTTCAAATTTCTATCTGTAGCCAAATGACTTCAAAATGACCTACGGACATCCAAATTCACTTCCGATCGCGCTCCCAACTCCAGAATCACCATACGAAGCTATTCCCAGACTTGGAATCCCAAACAAACATCCACAACACTGAAATGCACTTTAAGCCTAAATTTATAGAATTCTTCTAAAATGCTAACTTCCACAATATTTGCCGAAATGCTTCCGGGTTATCCAAAACCCTATCCGGACATACGCCCAAGTCCGAAATCATCATACGAACCCACAGGATTCTTCAAATCCTGATTCCGAGGTTGTTCACTCAAAATTCCAATCTTAGTTGATTCTTCCAACTTAAGGCTTCTGAAATGAGAATTTTCTTTCCAAATCAATTCTGAACTTCCTGAAATTCAATTCCGACCACGCACACGGTTCATAATACCTAAAATAAAGTTGTTCACGATTTCAAACCGCTGAACGATGCGCTAGAGCTCAAAATGACCGGTCGGGTCGTTACAAGGATACAATAAAATAACTATTATGTGATAGCGGCACTTCAAATCACAAAATTTCGACGAACTCAAATGGTGGGGAAAATCACACAAAATGCTTATGTTTTGCTTTTGAAAAATCAATGCAGTATGCAGAAAATTGAGGGGAGAGATTTCAGATTTTTCAGTGGTGGAAAATGAGGCTAAGCCTTTCTATTTATAGATAATGAAAGGGTGAGATGAAGAGGTGCAATCCAAGAGGTGCCTCTTCCATTTTCCATTCTCACCCCAATGAAAGGGTGAGATGAAGATGTGCAATCCAAGATGTGCCTATTCCATTTCCCATTCACACCCAAGAGGTGCCTCTTTCATTTCCCATTCACACCACTTAATAAAAATGCAACAGAATCAACCTACAATAGATCGAACAAAATTAAGCTTATCGCTATCAAGCCACACATTTCCATTAAGCTCAAACACCCATGACTTTGGTTTATACCAACAATTAGCCCCCTGCATATGCATCTCAGACTTTCTTCTCCATGTTAAAATCATACCTAGCATGCTATTGAATAGTTCAAACTAATCAACTAGCAAATTCAGGACATCTCAACCTCAGAAACTGACTCCTTAGTATAACTACTTTCAGGCCAACTTACTCACTCTAACTGAAGAGCTTAATAAAGTCACTTATCTATCATGAAACATGTTCCCTCACCACAAATCAAAGAGAGATTGTCCACACACTCAAATAAAATTCGAACGTACTCTAAGGACTTCAAACAATAGAGGAAATCACTCACTCTTCCAAAGAAATTCACATGCGCACAAAAGGTACCATATGCTTGCCCATTATGTAAATCTCTACTAATGTAGGCCTTCTCAGTCTAAAATCAATAAGGACTTTATCATGGTTGTAACATGGGCTAAGGGACGGGTAGGATATATCAAGGAATAGTGGTTCATCCTCCTAAGCACGTTAACACATCACATAATAAACTTTAAGCGCACTTCTTCAATACACTTCAATTTCACAAATAAAATCACTCCCCAAAATTATTCCTTCTTTCGTTAAGCACTATTGTCATTTACACTCCACTAGCAAGCACAAGACATCAATTTATTCATCTACATATATTTCTTTTCTTTTTCTTTTCTCTTTTTTTTTTCAACTATTTTTTTATTTTTGCAATTTTCACTAGTGGTGTATTCTTT